>JAQNDB010001615.1:0-47063 GCA_029204045.2 Tillandsia leiboldiana | reverse complement strand
CAAACCTATTGTAGGGTTAAGTAGTAAATCAAAATTTTGAAAGTTTAGTAGCCGGTTTCAGAGTTCAGGACCTCAGATGTCGTCTTAACATCTCTACCTATCTCTTTTAAGTCTATTCTTCACTAATTGGTTATCTAGAAATAGGTTTTTCTTTTTTTTTGCCTCCCAATTTAAAAGTCTCTATGGCTCTTTATTTTTTTAAGGTTGTTTAATGTTTATATTTCCTTTCTTTAATGAAAACCTTGAACCTTATATAGGCACTCTTATGACATGACAGACACGTGGTTGGAATTGATTTGATCCACAATCTCTTGAAATTGCTTCACAGAATGCTGAAGAATCGGAGGTATTTACCTCCTACCAGAAAATATGGCTTAAATTACCTTAAGAAGTTTGGATTTTATTCAGATATTTCTCATTTTTCAACAAATATTTGGTGATTTCCTCTGTCCTTCGTCGACTAGATTAGTTATATGGACAAGCTTTGCTACAATGTTTTATATCAGATGAACATAGCGTGCATCTGTTTTCATATAATATCTGTTGATGCAGGTGGGTATAAATTTCATTTGGTCGGACATCAAGAATTTGAAATTGAGAGGTAAATCAGTTCTGATACTACTCTTTCGTTCCATTCTTGGATCGCTCTTCTGGTTTTTGTGCCATTACTTGAACATTAATTAAATCAAATACAAGTTTAAAGCACTAAACCTAAAAATTGCAGAACAGTGATGCAATATTGTTGTAAATATAAGGATGAGAGTCCTTCTCTTTAAATCTGAGGATGTAAATATAATCTAGCTCTCAGTATGTGCTCATTGTTTATAGTCTTCTTTTTTTTTTCAAATTTACTATTCTTTTTTTTTCTTTGATAAAGTATTTGATTCATTTTTGGTGATTTTGTTGATATCTATAGCAATTGATTCATCTGATTGTTTTGAGGATTAATGAGAGAGAGTTCTTCTTTAACTTCTACTTAATCAGAAATTTTTTAGGTTAAAAAACTTTTAATAACAGGATGGAGGAAAGAAAAGGAACGGAAGAAAAAAAAAAGACTTTTTTGGTGTTATCTGTTCTGACTTTTAGGTGTTGTCATCAACTTTAATTATACTATATTTAGTTTAATTATACTGTTTTGCTGTGGTCTTGAGGCAAGGCATACTACAGTGTATATAAAAGTGTGAATACATGTATTTTGAGCAGGGACCTGAGCTTCGCCACATCTATCCAAGTGCAATTAGCCATTAGTTATTAGCTATTAGTTATTTCTCCAACAAACCAAGTTTATATGGTCTAGGATATACAAAATAGAATGGCCATTGAATAGAACAGGTGACTCAACAACTACTGGAGTTAAATTAAATTTGAAAAGGAAAATGAGATCATATTCAGTCAGTCATAAACCAAATAAGCATCTCAATTGAAAAAAGGATGTGTAGGCCACAGGAAATTGCCACATCCTTACAATCATCTTGGTAGCCTGAAAGCAACTGTGATTTCGGCAATAAATTTACATCCAAAGAAAATAAGAGAAGACTAGACATGAAACATATGATTGACGAGGCTATGCTGTCAGTACCTTCCTGGAATAATTTAGGCTCATGAATGAACAACCTTTTGAAATTCTTATAGAACTAGAAAATTATAGAACTAGAAAACATCTTCCCCTCTGAATGTGAGAATGATTATTTAAATAATCTATTTAAATAGTGCCACAATTCGTGCCAATTGATGGCTTAATGACAACAACTCCGCAAGATAATCAAGATATAGAAGGATACTTTGTATTAGAATAAATATTGTGATTTTATATCTGTATATAGAATTTTACATTTTCCTTTTATTGGTGAATGATTGATGTTTTACTTATTTATTGATGTCTACCCACTGGGAAGCTGAAACCCTTCACACCTTCTCTGTACTGTCATTTATACTTTCTAGCGTTTTTTTTCTCTTTTACATATTTGTTCTCCTGTTGTTTACTTCTTCACTGTAATTGGCTATGTCATTCATTCACAACTATGTTCCTTTGTTATCTATAGCTATTTTCTAATGGTTTTAATGCTTTGGTTTTGTTTAATTCTTATTTTTTAATTTTATTCGTTTTCTGATATTGGTGGTTTTGATTATATAGGTTACATATTTCCATTCCTTGCATGTCCGTAAAGGCAATGATGGTAGAAAAGGTGATTTTTTTAAAAAAAAAATATCCTTCATATATAAATGTACTTGAATAATATATAGCTGCAAGCCTGCAACTATTAACTTTCGTATTCTACCATACAAATTTAGAGAAGATACATCTGCCAACCCTTTTTTTTTTTTTTTTTTTTTTTCCACTGGCGTTTTATTTGATTTATGCTTGAATTATATAGATATATTGATACATTGATTTTCCTACAAAAGTTGATCCCCTAATTAAATGTTGTCGTTATGCTTCTCATGTTCTTTTAAATTCTCTAATAATATTCTCCTCTTCTCTAACTATACAAGTATTATTTATTTTTGCACCTTTTCCTTTAAAATAACGCCTTCTCACCGCATTATCTTTTTCTTACGCTTTTTCTTAAAAGCAAGTGAGAACACAACAAATACATGAAATGAAGAAGAAGGAGAAGGAGTATATAAAGTTGCAGGTAATGTAGTTATAAAATTTATTTCTGAATTTGTGATTTTTAACGATGTGAAACATGATTTGAGATTATTTGCTCATGAGTACGAAACAGCACTCTTTTATATTTCTGTTTGTAGGAGCGGTTAAATCAAGTGTTAATGGAGAAAAAGAATAGTTTTTCTTCCAAAAAGATTTTCAGTAGTTCCTGAATCAGCAATCCCCATAATGTCCTTTAATGATTTATCTAAAGCCTCGAAACAATTCCGATGATTCATAGGTGCTTCGTCCCAAATAATTAAGCTTGCATGGAAAATTAAAGCGGCAAGTTGTGTACCTTTCTTAATTTCGCAAATAGAACAATCGCTAATTTGTATAGGTATTTTAAATCTGGAATGAGCTGTTCGGCCTCCAGGTAATAAAAGGGATGCTATACCTGAGGAAGCAACAGCCAGAACTATTTTCCTTCTGAACGTAATCTTGAGATAATGGTCTTCCAAAGGTATGTTTCCCTGTTCCACCATGTCCATAAAAAAATATATATCTCCAATATTTTGATATACAGAAACCAAGACAGCATTATATATTATTCGTTGTTCATCGTTTAAGCCATCAAATAATTCGGTATGATCCTGTATCAACTCCGCTCTATTGTAATCCAATTCTTCCCTTACTAATCTGTTATCCAAGCCATCAAAAATTAGCCTGCCAGGATTTGGGAGTTTATAATCAGATAGTGAGGCAGAGTTTTGTTGAAAAGAACCTCGAGATCAAACAAAACATGATTTTGAAGCTCAATTTCAGGGATTTGGGAGATTTCGAATTCCAAGAATATGCCTCAATTTGTATGAAATATCATCGGACATTAATTGCCAATACTCAGTCCATAATTGAGAGGATCTGTCACCTCACAAAATATCACTATGGTTGTAAATAACTGTCGAAGTCCAGCAGAAGAGGACCAATGTGATGCTTCTTCAACGCCTCCCTCCATTCTGTATCATCACCCAGTAATCCGAGAGCATCACATGCAGAACGAAATGTGTCGTGTACAACGCCATCAATAGTTTTAATTTCTACATAATTTCTTGGACCCCTTAGTATATTTAAAAGCATTCTAAGAAATATAATTCGCTTTGCATTTGGATGTATATAAACTATTCTGCCAATACGATATCCTTGTTTCCTTCTAGACCAAAATTTATTTTTTTATGCCACACCCATTTTGTAGGAAACTCAGTGTATGTAAGTTCCCGAGCATCGCCACATATGGTATTAGTGTACATCCATTCAGTCAACACCGACTTCTCAATATTAGGGCGGGCCAAACATTAACTAATTTTGCGAACCATGATATGCTACATTGTTCTCATGGGTAGGTGGATAGTCAAACGCTCAACGGATGGTTGTCTAAAGTGAATATCAAATTCAAATAATAGCCAAATAGCTTCATATGCTGATAAGTAGCGACAATCTAAATATTGCCTGACTTCGTCATATATGTAGATTGTGGTGCAGAACTTGATTCGGTATAAGCCAAATTATTTTCCACAACAACAGAAGCTCTATCTGGACCTTTGTTGACATACTTGAATAAATATTTGATAAGCCTCGATTTATTACACCATTCAACATTAATATGAGCTCCATATTTAACAATTAATCGTAGATTGTGTGGAACGACAAATCTATTATCAAGTTGAATACCAGCTTTTAACACATATCTCCCATTATCTCTTCTCCTATAAATGGGAAAGCCATCGGGAGTTATTACTGTTTCACTCTTATATTCTTTTGGGAAATGTTTCGAACATCGGCCTTTGATCATACACGGCGCCCTTGGTTTACTTGTTCCGCATGGGCCGTGAATCATAAATTTCTCAACAGCTGCATACCCATATGGATCAGAAACCTTATCATGTATTTCTGCGGAAATGATAGAATTTATTTCCGTAGTTGTTAAATATTTATGCTCCGCATGTAACCATATTAAAATGTGAACATGAGGGAGGTCTCTTTTTTGGAATTCGACTGTATATAATTCTGGACATAGATTGCAGGACAACCAGAGAGGAATAAAGACATACAAAAGAGAACATAGAGAAAATAATATTTGGTAAGTATATGCTATATTTGAGAACGAACTATTAGCTGGAAAATATAGATTATGTTTACCGACTGTGTACCTGCAACCGATCGCCCGAAGAAGGTACCTTTTTATTATATCAGTCATCAAAGCTTCTAATTTTATCTTAAATAATCTGCTCACAATATCGGGCCTATCCTCAGGTTTTTGGCCAGGATAAATTCCAAAGCATTTCGAATTTCAGGCCACTGTGCATTGCAGGTAAATGTAACAAATAAATCAGGAGGCCCACAGTGTCTGCATATAGCAATAGCATCTTGGTAATTTTGAATCATGTACCGAGGACCAGCTGTGAAACTTGACGGTAATATAATTCTTTTACCAATAGCATCTCCATTAACATCTCCATCAACCACAGCGTCTTTTATACCTTTATATAATTCGGATCGTAAATTAGATTGGTTGTTTCTAATATATTGAAGTCTTTCTTCTTCAACACACGAGAAAGCGTCGACAATATATTGCTGAAAAAGTTTACCACCTCGTATCAACGTGCTTCCTTCACCTAATCTGTTCTGAATTCTGTAAGCATAAAACTCGCGCATTGTAATATATTGCCTAGAGTTCGTTTTCTTTCGACGTGCTTCTCTACATTGTATGCCAAGCCTAAAACCATCCTCACCATATGGAAATAGAATGGGATATTGCATTGCCATAAAAGAAGGGTGTAAATCACTAATGCGTTTTAACCCTTGCGTTTTGTGCTCGACAATAATATCGCGATGCCGATCTGAACAACCCAAATCACCTACTATTAAACCAGCAATCTCAGAACTGGTAGGAGCGTTATATTGTTCTGACGTTTCTGTACGTGTACCAATCAAACGTAATTTCATCGGTAAGAAGTTATTTTGTACAAAACGATCTCTCGCCATCCTAAATGCCTTAACCACTTCATTTTCCGTATCAAACATATGCAACAACTTTACGACAATATTTCTACTAATAGTGTCGTCATTGTATTCACCCCAAGCGCCGCTAATCTATTATCAACCTCATTTTCAGTATCATAAATATAAAGTTGAGCAAATTTAGGCCGCCCACCGTCTATCGGTAGAAGAGAACCCATTATATGATAGTTCGACCATTAATTCGGAAAATGTATGGTCCCGGTCTTTTATTAATCTCTAAATCTATTTTTGCACCTATCGACGTAAATGCAAACATAGAATTGTATGCTCTAATATTCTCACGGAATTTCTTAGCTTCTTGTCCACCTTGGTAATCCAACAAAGCAGCTAGAATAGCTGGCGCTTCATGTAGCAAAGGTAAGCTAACCCGACCTTCTTGACAACACAAAGAGAATCTTGGTGTATGTTCCATTTGAGATTTGTAAATTCTTTCACTGTACCACAGTAAAGCTCCGCAGAATTGACACTTATAATGTGGCAATCCAACATAGATTGATCCGGAGTACAACAGATAGGTTGCAAAGAAGTTGATTGTATTTCGTAATTTAATAAAATTTATAAAAAGAAAATATGTATATGCGGATATTCGTATCTGATCTTAAGTGGATAGTATACAGATAATCAACTATCCAAATTTACTCAAATAGATCTGAATGGGATCATTTATAATTTAAGTATTCAAATCCGGACCGATCCGAAGTATAACTATTCAAATCCGATCTGATTCACGGACACCTTCAGCTCCAACTACATACTCTTCATCATTGTTTGGTTGGAATATAAAAAAGAGAATAATTAGTTCTTATTTCCCATATTGTACCCCAACATTATTTTGAAGTAAAAGGAATAGTAGTCTTTTTTTTTTTTCTTTTTTCCTGTTTTTTTTTTTTTTTTTTGGAGAATATGCTGATATGATTTTGAAACAACTGTTTAAAACTTAAATCTAATTTTAACTTTGTATTAACTTATTCATTAATTTAATTAATATATCTAGTCATTATTTATTACTTAAATAGTTAATTAATTATTATGGTTAATTAGCTTGTTAAAACTTAATTATTTATTGTGTTTATTTATAATTAATATTTATATTAGCAATGAGTAATAAAATAAAATTTTAACTAATCATCCAACTAATTTGAAAATTTACTAATTAATTAAAAAGATAAATTATATTTTATAATTAATTATAAAATATATTTTTTATTATCGTACATAATATTCTTAGCTAATAAATTTATTAATTTATTAGAGGGAAGTAGAAAAAGATTGAAGAAATGCTGGCGAAAAGAGTATCCTACCTGAAAATAAGAAAAGAGACTATCATCATAGGTAAAAAGCAAATTCAAGTATTCAGGGGAAACATAGACCTTGAATAAATGCAAACAGCAAGCAAATATATTGAGAAGCAGGGTACAAGGAGTTGCCAAGTACGAAACCATGTGCAGGAATTTGTAACAAAAAAGAGTAGCAAGAGCCACTGATGTGATTAATTCCTAGTAGAAGAATATGATTAGGCTCCTATGAAGTTCTTAAGTATTACCAAGTTGGGTCAAAAAGCAATCCTGCAATTTTATATTGAGAAGAAAAATTATCTTTCAGTACACTATTACCATCCAATAGTACATCCCTGAAATTTGAGCCTTCTCAAGAAATTAGTGTAGAAGCTCCACCAACACAAAATTTGCTTGTCAACCTCAACAACTGCTTACTCTCCTCATCCATCAGGAAATCGTCCTCCTCCATACGTTCGGCAACTATTAGAGGCATCTTACAAGCTTCTGCATATGTTCGAAGCAATGAGTTATAAATCTCAGTGGTTACATACCCAGCACCCCGAAGCATAACCAAGAGCTTCTCTGCACCTTCAACATCACCCATCTTCTCAAGCTCTCTAAGCTGAAAATGCCTTTTCCAAACAATCTAAGGCCTTGTCCATATGCTTCCTGCCCAAATGACCCAAAGCTAACAATTCCCATGTAGAGTAGCAAGACTTAATTCCAATTTGTACAGTATGCTTATGAAAACTTTCCGCTTTGCTTATCATATTATTATTAATGTAAAAGGAAAGGATAATGTTTGGTACCCTTGAATCACGCGTGCCCGATACTGACTCCCATTCACTGTAAACATTTTCCGCTTCCTCAATACAACCTAACTTTGTGAGCGATGAAAGCATGCATTTGTACTCAACATCACTCAACTTTCTGAAGATCAATCTCATTTTGCTCCATATCATATCTACACTATCTTTATCAAGAGATCAAGAGCAAGCTACGATTCATTTTACATACCAAACTAATTGGTGTTTACCAAAATTGATGCACACAACAGTAATTCTTGCAGATTAATGAGATTTTCCTTCTTCAGATTGTGCAGGACTGGACAATATGGAGCACAACCATTTCTTCTGCAGATTCACATAAAGTTGTCATATGATGAATCAACTCACGAAGAATGCAAGCCAAACAAAGTTATGGGTCTAAAAGCATGCTAAACATCTTTATAGTAATAAAAAAAACTTACTGAATTGGATCTGGAAGAATAAGCTCCCTCTTTCTCGATCTTGTGCCCTTTTCCAGGAGAGTCTGAACCTTGGACATTGCCACCGGTCTTTTTCTCATCCCTGGCTTTGTTGAATATGACAGTGAATCTCTCCGCAGAAGCAGGGTCATTGACATCCCATTCTCCAAACTTGGGTAAAGGTCGTCCTGTATCTTGCTAGAAATCCACAACAAACCTAATTTATAGGGTCTAGCATTTATGCCTTTCGAAATATTTCGCCTAATATGTTGGCCACAAAAATTTCAAACCTGCTTAGGAAAACGAAGTTATTGGAAAGTAACAACTTAAGCATACCAACCTTAGCAAAACCTTTCCATAATTTCGTCACAAGTTCACCGATAAACAATATTTAGCTCCTCTGTATTTTTAGATCTATAAGGTATAGGCGAATGAACCGTCACTACAGTTTAATTCTGGTAATGATAGAGTTTAGGAACAAAATATGACAGGAAAATGCTCAAATTCCACATGATTTGCCGCAAAATCAATCTAAAGGCCAAAAGATTACTTGAAGCATGAACTCAAATTTGTTTCAATGCAGTAACCAGTAGATTGAAAAACTTTCTTGGTAGGATATCGATGTATAAGTTACTCTTTTTTCTTCTTCTTTTTTCTGTCTGATGGGTCAAAACTTGGTTCTATTTAAGTTTAATGTTGATCTTGTCTTGTCGTATGTGTGTGATGAATACATGTTGAAGATAAAGAAATTGCAGAATAAAGGAATATATTCAATGCTAAATACAAAACATGCTATGGATAAATAAAGGTCTACATATCTATGGTACTCAAAACAAAATACCAGAAAGTGAAAAAAATCATTAAACTTTTAGAAGTAAAAATAGTTATTTGTTGACCATCCACATGCAATCAAGAACAGGAACAAATCACCAAGTTGAAGCAACATATCTCAATAGCATGATTTCATTCTAAGGCGCAACCATATTTTAAATAATATAATACCACTGTAAGTTGGAACAATGCTAGATTATTAATGCAGTATAAGCAAAGACGTGATAGCGAATCGTATCAATTGCTTGATGCTGGTATCCAATACTGAAGAATAATCGATTAATATTCATTGTAAATTGTAATATTTGTCATTTGGCCAGCACATCCATCAACAAACATCAAAAGTAGTTCAAAACGAACAGGTTTGCATACACTATCATATTGTATATGTATAATATTTGGCATCAACTTCCATTTTTTGAGAAAAATTTCTTGGCTGGTGAAACATAATAATTTTCACTTCCTGGACTATTCATAAAAGTAATCCGAATCTTCCCTATGTGATCCTACAATACCTCATAAGTGTCCAAGGGCATGGCTGATAGTTGATCCAACCATATAACCCCTTTGTTCGTAGTTCTTAACTGAAATGTTGAGTTTACGTCCATTCCTGTCGAGTCTAATTGAAGCAGGGCACAGTTGTTGACTGCACAACTACAAAGAAAATGTTGTTCATTTAGTACCAGAACAAAAAAAAAGAAGACATGATTAATAGCTTCCTTATAGATCAATCAACATATGTTAAAATATAGACATTATGGCTGGGTCATAATATATGGAGTATTTCCATACAAACCTGAACATCTGAAATTGCGATTTTACTACCTAACCTTATAGTATATTTAATTTAGTTATCCATAAGTAAGAACTGAACAGCCATTTTAACTTCTTTTAAAAATATTCTATAACGTACCATAATATTCTCATACTTTACAAAATATTCATCAACTTTTTTCACTTGTAATAAAACAATTTGGATAGCAAAATCAAAGATTGTCAAGTTCAGAGAGCAATTTGGGTAGCAAAATCAAAGATTTTCAAGTTCAAAGAGCAATCTGGATAGTGAAATCAAAGATTTGCAAGTTCAGAGAGCAATTTGGGTAGGAAATCAAAGTTTCTCAAGTTTAGATAGCAATTTGAAGATACTTTATGGTTCAGGTAAAATCTATAAATTCTCCCAACTGAATATCATGGTTCGAACCATATGATAGAGAAATGCGGTTACAGAAACACCATTCGTAATAATGATAATAATATGGTTGCAATGAGCATCATTTAGTTGATAATATATAGCAATTAAGAGAGAATCAACCTTTGTAGTCAGCTTCTGTACACCAAGTCCCCCTGCCCTCCTTCCTGTCTTCTTTGCACCATTGGGCTTCTTGATTGTAGGATGAATGGGGGCTCTAGGCGAACGAACAACTTTATTTTAGAATAAGAAATTTATACTATTCATAAGAAGTTCCTGCGCAGCAAAAGTTTCAAATTTTAAATTTTTATTTTTTTATTATTTACGGTACAGGAGTAACCAGGAATTTAAAGGGAAAAAAAAAAAGGAAGAAAAAAGAAAAGACCTGGGATCCGCGGCAGATGCCGAGGAATGGTACGTTGCGCTGGAGGGAGCGGCGGGCGAGGCGCAGTTCGATGTTGTCCTTCTCGCGGTCGCCGACGGCGTCGCTGGTGTGGAGGCGGCGGATCTCGTTGAGCTCGTTGGGGGAGAGCCCAAAACAAAAGCAATCAATGGACCAAACATTTAGGCCCTGCTTTGACACTTTAGAGGCTCCCAAAAATCCATAAGCACATTGGATCTACTCTCCTATGCTATAAATGGTCATTACAATCACTGATGAAGAAGCATTGGCTGGATGCTTCCTCATCGGCTGTTCCCGCCACCATTTATAGCCTCTACATGCAGCTGAAAAATGAAGTGCGGAGAATTTTCTGGGGCCGTAGATTTTGATCCAAAGACTAATAAACTGAGTATTTTCTGGTAATGTTTTTTTTCCTTTTTTTTCAAAATTAAAATTGCATATCTTATTTAAATTTATATTGTAAAATTTCTAATCAAATTATAAATTTCAAAAATTATAATTTTAATAGTAATAATTTTCAATCATAATTTAAATACTAATGTCAGCTTGAAATTGTATTTTTATTCGGATTCATAGTAGACTTTTTAGTTTGGCACAACCTGGCAACTATTCAATTTTTCTACATAAATTAGGATCCAAGGCTGCAATTCCAATTTCACAAATAGAAGTTGATTTCAAAGAAGTTTAAATTTTCATTCTTCTGGCAGTTTTAAATTGATTTCAGTCATTTGATCTAAAGTAATTCTGCAAATATCATAAAAATGCAAATATAAGGATTAAACTTCAATATATTGGAGATAACAGTTTCTTGTTTAGGCAATGTTGTGTAATAGTTTTGCTGGTTTTGGAAAAAACAAATTCGAAATTACTTCACTGCTGTTCCTGCACCAGGCTGCTACTGCTGCTGAAGTTCGAGCTATTGTGGCGGCTATTCCAGTAAATCCACAGAGCAACCAAGTAGAAGAAAAGGTGCACAACACTCTTAAGTGTGTTCCCAAGCTCCTAATCCATCAGAAAATTTCCATAATCAGCATGAAATCACAATGAAAGGTGATTAAAAAGTTAAGAACACGAACACCTCAAAATCCTGATTTTCGGTTGAAGAATTCAAATCAAAATTCACATAAAACTAACCTTCAAATGAGTTCAAACAAAGTTCCCACAAGTTCTAGCTGAAGTCAAGATCATCTCTAACAAATCACAAGCTCAGTTTAAAGAGAAAAATTCAAAGAAATCCTATCAAAACCTTAGCTAATCCAAAAATTAGAAATCTTTATTAAAGCTTTAATTAATCGAAAAATATCTAGAAACTTGGTGAATTAGATTACTCCACAAGCTCCTAACTTCAAGATCTACCCGTGTAAGAGCTTCCCTAAAAGTCCCAAGCCTCGAAAGAACACCAAGGTCCAAGAGGAAGTTGAAACCACCAAGGGTGCTCAAGCTGCTGCTGCTGTTGGAGTGGTCTAGCAGTGGGATTGTTTCATCTAAAAGGCTAAAAACTTAACATATTGTTTCTCATTTCATCTTTTCTTCTCATAGTGTACGTTCTCACAGTGTGTATGGTATATAATTAGCAAACAGCGTGTACGGTTGTGAAATTGGTCGATCGCATATGTAACATCTCTAACTTACACAGCATAAAGAAAGCATTCCTATAAACAGACTATGTATATTCCACTATTAGACATTAGTTTCTCAACAATAGATTGCTATAAATCATGCAATGTAAAGAAAAAGGCAATCTGAATATTTATTTTCTTCCAGAAAAAATAATTACATATATATTCTTGAATAATCTATTCCTACTGATTCTATAACCACATTCATTTGTGTTCTTATGCAAGTAGATATGCGATCAGTGATTTTATCACAAACCATTGAACTATTTAGATGGAGATTTTAAACACCTCGTAAATGCTATAACTTAAAGAACATGTAGAACTCTCTATTACTAATCATATGTTTAAAACTCTGCTGAAGTTCGAGCTATTGTGCCGGCTATTCCAGTAAATCCACAGAGCAACCAAGTAGAAGAAAACGTGCACAACACTCTTAAGTGTGTTTCCAAGCTCCTAATCCATCAGAAAATTTCTATAATCACCATGAAATCACAATGAAAGGTGATTAAAAAGTTAAGAACACGAACACCTCAAAATCCTGATTTTCGGTTGAAGAATTCAAATCAAAAATCACATAAAACTAACCTTCAAATGAGTTCAAACAAAGTTCCCACAAGTTCTAGCTGAAGTCAAGATCATCTCTAACAAATCACAAGCTCAGTTTAAAGAGAAAAATTCAAAGAAATCCTATCAAAACCTTAGCTAATCCCAAAATTAGAAATCTTTATTAAAGCTTTAATTAATCCAAAAATACCTATAAACTTGGTGAATTAGATTACTCCACAAGCTCCTAACTTCAAGATCTACCCGTGTAAGAGCTTCCCTAAAAGTCCCAAGCCTCGAAAGAACACCAAGGTCCAAGAGGAAGTTGAAACCACCAAGGGTGCTCAAGCTGCTGCTGCTGTTGGAGTGGTCTAGCAGTGGGGTTTTTTCATCTAAAAGGCTAAAAACTTGATAACATATACCTTTTATTATTTCTTTAAAAGTAAGCACATAACTTTCAAAATACCTTTTAAATATTAATTTTCCAAGCTTCTAATGGAAGTGGATATGATTGAGTACCATAAAAATTTTAAGAACCAAACAATAAAAAAATCCTCTAACAGATAAAGAATTATATATATATATATATATATATATATATATATATATATATATATATATATATATATATATATATATATATATACACACACACACAAAGGACTCTTGTATGCTTGACAGTTTATATATGTTCTAGAGTTCAATCTTTATGCGAGATGTTGGCATTGTGCCTGCATCAGAAGTTGTGTTTTAAACTTCTGTTTTAAAAGTTACCTTTAAAATTTAATTGTTGTAGTCGAATTCACCTACCATGGAAGCTCTGAGAGGAAAAAGTAGCTTCCTGAGTCTGCCCAAAGCCCATCTGAACAACACTCTACAGGTCATCTTCCCAGAAAGTCCCAAGCTGAAGAAAAGCAGACACCCCTTTATTAGTATGGAAGATTGCCTTACAGGGATTGAGTTATCTTAGCAATCGATAGTTCAACAGCTGATTATTCAGAGCTTCAATGATCTAATTTCTGATATAGAAACTACATCTTACAAAAATCAGTATTCCCTGCTTGCAAGAGAATGTTCAATCCTATATGGAAAAGCAACTCACTTCCTTCGGATGCGGAAATAGCTACAAAATGGACCTTATAATCAATCAAGTTTGAACAGTTCAGAGCTAGGGATTGAAGAGACAACGTGTAGGCATGACATTCAAAGGCATTCAATTGAAGAAATCACTGCAGAATCTGCAACAATTGGAACTTTCACGAACCTATTTCCTAAAAACAAAGATACACATCAATTGAACAACTTGTGAACCCAAACATCTATGTCGCCACATAATTCCAATGGAATGCTCTGGTAATTAGGGGAAAAAACATAATGTTGATACAAAAATTTGAGTGTCTGGGGTGATGGTAACCAAATCAACCTCTGTTTTCTATTGTCTGAGACAACAAGAAGAGGTGTATAAACATCCATAACATATGTCTATTTGCAACTATTTAAAGCCCACACTTTCAACATAATAATAACTACATTACATCAATTTTGGTGTGATTAGTCAAAGTGCATGCAGTTGAATTAGTTTTCTAACCTTATGCAGAGGTTGATTTGGTTACCATCACCCCAGACACTCAAATTTTTGTATCAACATTATGTTTTTTCCCCTAATTACCAGAGCATTCCATTGGAATTATGTGGCGACATAGATGTTTGGGTTCACAAGTTGTTCAATTGATGTGTATCTTTGTTTTTAGGAAATAGGTTCGTGAAAGTTCCAATTGTTGTAGATTCTGCAGTGATTTCTTCAATTGAATGCCTTTGAATGTCATGCCTACACGTTGTCTCTTCAATCCCTAGCTCTGAACTGTTCAAACTTGATTGATTATAAGGTCCATTTTGTAGCTATTTCCGCATCCGAAGGAAGTGAGTTGCTTACGCCATTCTTTTGGAAGATAAATAAATATTTTTTTAAGTGAAACATAGTTTAAGTATGCACAATTAAAATATATATAAATTTTTTCTCAAAGTAAATTTTTAATGTGTAAATATAACTTTTAGATATTAGCTTATCTTGTGCCAAGTCGAACAAATTTGCAAGAGTAAGTCCTTTTGACATTGAAATCAGTTCAAATGCATTCATTGCTGCTGGTTGTTCTTCATTTTTCTCTGTCACATGGTGTTCCTGCATCAGATAAGACATATTGTAAGTAACCCTCTAGCAGAATCCAAGAGGAAGATTGCATAAGGCATTGGATAATTTTACCTAATATGTACATCATGAATAATAAAATATAGTTGTTGATCAATTTGATTGTGCTAAGTGAAAGTAAATTTTACTATTCTTAGATTATTCTGAAATCAATCAGCTCAATTTCTAATGCTTCTTTTCCTTCTCTCTCCTTCTGTCGAAAAATTGTTTGTAAATTTTGCTCTAATCTGTTCATGAATTGCAGGAGATTTGCTGCCAATTTACCAAACCAATCAAGAACTCATCACCTGCAGGTAATCTAATCTAATCTAATCTAATCTAATATAATCTAATCTCAGATCAGAAACTTAACAACTGAGCAATGTCAGATAATATAGATTTTATAACATTTTATTTAATCAGGCATTTCTGAGCACAATTTGTGGGCAGATCTGTGAGCAAAACACTGTGCGAGTTTTCTCCTTCGATTTTTTTTCCCCCTATATGCAGGTGGTGACAACAAAAAATTAACCGGGCAATTTTTCGTGAGTTGGCATTTCCATTTAAGATTTCTGTTTGATCAAACCCATGCTGTTATAATATTTAAGCAAAAAGAATATATAACTCCAAATTGTTATTGTCTTACAGTTTGCAACACTGGTTTGTTCTTGATTTCGGCCGGAGTATTGAAGCTTCGGCACTTGGCTGATTTGTCTCCAATATTGTTGAAAGGCCAGAATAATTTATAAAGCTGCCCCTCCTCCTCCTCCTCCTCTCATGGCGATCCCGGGCCCTTACTCCGGCGTTAGCACCCTCGCCTTCGTAAGCTCCTCTCTCTTTCGATCTCTCTTTCGATCTCTCGATCTCTTTCTACGATGATCTGTGACCGGAAATCTATATAGGTGGCTCGGGCTTCGGCGTTGGCATTTGGGGTCGTCTATGGGAGCGTGAAGCTCTCCTATGTCAAGGTATTACAGCTATTTGAATCTCTTTGGATCTCATTTGATGGTGGTTTTGGGTTGGGGGTGTTGGAGTTCCTATTGTGAGCATTATTTTGGTGTAATCATTTCTTCGTGATAAGTTTAAGGATTCGATCAGGCGATTATGTTGTGGGTAGTTCAACTTTTGGATCTCAATGGATGGTGATTTTAATGCTGTATGTGTAATTTCATCACATGGTGTTTGGATTAGGGGTGTTGAAGTTGCTATAGTGGCCATTATTTTGGTATAATTAAGTTTAAGAATGCGATGAGGTGATTTATATTGTGGGTAATTCAACTTTTGGGGCTCAATTGATGGCGGTTTTGATGCTGTGCATGTAATTTTATCACATGGTCTTCTGATTGGGGCTGTTGAAGCTCCTGTTGTGAGCATTATTTTGGTAGAATCGTTTCTTTGTGATAAGTTTTAGGAATTCAATGAGGCGATTATATTGTGGGTAGTTCAACACTTCTACTTTTGGATCTCATTGGATGGTGGTTTTGATGCTGTATGTGTAATTTTATCACATGATTTTTGGATTAGGGGTGTTGAAGTTGCTATAGTGAGCATTATTTTGGTAGAATTTTTTCTGTGCTAAGTTTAAGGATGTGATAAGGTGATTTAAATTGTCGGCAATTCAACTTTGGGGCTCAATAGAGGATGAGAGAGAGCTCATCTGGTGTTCCTTGGTGCTATACGTGTCAAAAACTAGCTTTGCATAGGAATGATCAATCCTCAGAATCAAACTATAAATTCGGTCTCTTTTAATTGCTGTTGATATATCAAAATTTCTTTCATTGTCGTTTTCTTCTCTAGAGCAAGAATTAGGGATGATTGAAAACAGTAGTAAGCATATTCCTGTCAATTGTATTGAGGTTGTGTGGTCTGCAAGTATTCTCATGGATGGCCAACTTGGATTTTTATTGTTTTGTAATTTGAGGAATTGTGCAATGCTTTCCTTTTGGGAATCATATCGAAACCTACATTAAATTTTGAAGAAACTATGCAGATTTTGTTTCGAGATTTATGTGTGTTTTATTATTCCGTACTTTGAGAAGTTTTTTCTTTCGGAATACATCAGCTCAATTCATTGTTAAATTGTGTAAATACTGTTTGTTAATCACGGCGAAGCGCGGAGTTGTCACTAGTATAAATAAATTTTGAGTTGAAATAAATTTTGAATTAAACTAGAGTTGGTAAAAATTATTTTATTTTTGTTGTTTATTTTGATAGTTGGGAAAGTGAAGTTTTATTAATTCTGCTGTTTGTTTGGTAAAAAGTGAACGACGTAAAAAATATAATTCTTTATTTTCTCTATTTATTTCACCGAAAATTGTTTAATTTTCACACCGTTGATAAACTTATCTCTCACATAACATTATTATTTCTTTTGCAACTTAATAAATAATAAATAAAAAATAATATAATTATATTTTTATACAATTATAAAAAAATTTAAAATAATTATATTAATTTTTTATATAAATTATAATAATACAATAAATAAAATCATGAATTAAAAAAAAATATTAACATTTAACAAATTAATTTTTATTGTATTTTAAATATGCAAATTAAATAAAAGATATATTAAAAGTTAAGTAACCAAACTTCATCATATTTTAAACATATAATTATATTTTAAGCATTTAATCCAAGCATCATCATAATTAAGTTCCCTTCTAAATATTTAATTTTATTTTTTCTCCCTTACTCGACTTCACCGGAATTGACTTCGCCCAATGGTGGGGCGAAATTAATTATTTTGGTGTTTTAAATGAAGTGCACATTCGACCGTAGTAATTTACGGTAAACCAAACAGTCGAAACGGATTCACGGAGATAGAGAGGGATCGCTGGTTTCGACTTAAATCAATCGAACCGGTTCCTCTGGCGTCGAACTCTAACGTTGATTTCCGTATATTTCATCCCACAGAAGAAGACCCTATGCATTTCATTATGGGTCCTTCTTTTATCGAGGATCCTGATGAGCGGACGTTCTCTTTCTCGATCGATGGCATTTCCCTGACGGCGGATGTTGTTTCCCTAGGCAACGTGGTCTTCTAGCATGCCCTCAGGGAGGAGCCTTTACACGTAGCCCATTGTCTCTGAACCCTACATCCAATGGCTCGACCCGCGTTCAGGGTGCTTATGCAGACTTGTGAAAGGAGTTGGACATATTCGACACCATCGAGCTCTCCCGCAACTCTTATCAAGCCGACCATCTCTTTCTCACCTCGGCTCTATACTTCTGGTCTCCTCTTTCCAACATCTTCTTCTTCCGCTCGACCCTGCTCGATGTTACCACCATCACCGGTCTCCCACGTCATGGCACTATTATCTTTTTAGCTTTCATTATCGAAGGTATGGATAAATTTGACTCATTTATGTAATGCGAGGCACTACTATTGGAGAAGGAATAAAAAGATGAGCTGAACAAAAGCGGTGAAAAGGAATGTGAAAGAAAGAGAAAGCGCAAAAGTTCTCTAGGAGAAGAAGGAAGAAGATTAAAAAAGGGTACTGATCAACAAAGAATGAAGCGTTTGAGGAAAAAGAGATGAAACGCTTTAGGATAAGAGGAGAGGTGGTCGTCGTTTCTGTTTCTCGAATATGGTGATATTTATAGTGACAAGATTAGGGCATGATCATGGACCGTCGGATAAAACGCTCGCGTAAGTCGGGCACTCATCACGAGTCACCCCGGAAGCCGAGAACGAAAATATTTAATAAGAAAAGATTAGCGTGTGTTTGGTGGCCATAGGATTGAGTTATTGTGCGTACCGACCGTTGATCGGAGACCGTCCCCGATAAGGGAACATTTAAGACGAAAGGACAAGATCATGACAAAGGACAAAAAAAAAGAATGATCGACAGCCATCTCACACGTGCCGATTATTAATTGAGGTATCGTCAATTGCCTGAATGTCACTTCAGGCAATTGTCAAGTGGATATTGTTGAAACTAAAAAATTTCTACGTGGTAAGAGGTACGATTGAGCCATTTGAACCAAATAAAAAAGTGACACGTGGTGTGGTCAGTCAACGAGTTAACCGATGTAGATGAATCGAGAGAGAATATGAACCAATGAAAAATACCTAGCCTCTGACAAAGGATAGACAGGAATTGGTTGTCTAAGTAAAAGCTCGGCCATCGGCTTTTTAAGCCGATTGATGATACAAACCGAGATAAGGAATCGGTCGTCGGCTTTATAAACCGATTGAGGGCAAGGACCGAAACTGTGAAGACCCGAATCCCCACAGATGATTTGTAGTGTGTTTTGTGACTTCTGGATGTCCTTTTTGTCTATTGGAGACGTTTGCGCGTAAATCGGACCTAAGAAAGGGACTCAGCGCGAAAAATGGATCAAGTTGCCTTCCGGATGCCTTCGCCGAAAATTGGATGTGGTTTCACGCAAAACGGAGGCCAGATTTGGATTCAGCGTGGAAAAATATTGAAAAACAGCTATTTGGATGTATTTTTTTGAGTCCGGACGCCCAAAAACGAACAACTGGAAGTTTTATGTGCATTCTGGTGCACGGGGGAGCTGTGGACCGGGGGGGGCACGTGGCAGCCCCGGATTGGCCGGCGCAGCGGGCACTGTCCACGCGAGCCACGCGGGCAGGCGGGGCAGGTGGAGATCGTGCGGGGGCAGGCGGGCAGGTGGGCGCCCGTACGCGGGGGGCCACGTGGCGCCCCGCGGTTGGCGGGCGCCACCCGCTCCGCTGCGGTGGTCGGGGCATGCGGCGTGGCCCGGTTGGCCTACCCCCGCTGTCCCGTGTTTGGGACACGCGGCGCGCTTGGAGGAATTCGGGTGCTGAGCGGATTGGGGAGCGCTGCTCCCTGTTCGGCACCCGAAAGTTTCGGGCGCCCGGAAGTTGTACCCCAAACTGCCGTTTTTTCCAAATTTCTTTGCTTATAAATAGGCTCTTGTGTTGCTCTTTTCTCCCTTTGGAGATTTTTCTGGGATTCCCCCTTTGGTCGAGCTTCTTCCCACCTTATCCACCACCCCTTGTAGGATCTTGAGGATTTTAGGAGGCCACGACATCGACGATTTTTGCGATGCGGCGCGCTCCGACTTTCCTCTTTTGGTGGCTTTCTTCGTCGCAGTTCAGTCCGCGAGCTCCCCTGAGCTAACTCGAGGGACTTTTCAGCCCATTTTTGGTTCGGCGCGATCAGAGAGGTAGGCCTTCCATTTCAGTGTTTACCGTTTCCCTTCGTTCTGAGTTTTTATTGGGTTTTTCGGAGCATCTTTAGACCCCATTTTTCTGCGGCAATTTCTGGACAGCGGAGGAGAGATCTTGCCTTTTCTCGGCCTACAGTTGTCGAAAATAGGAGTTTAAGGACTCGATCAATATCTACTTTCGAGAGGAACACAAATGTATTTTTCTTGGATTTTTTTGAGGACTCTTCACAGGTGAGAATTTACGTTTTCTGGGACTGTTGCGCAAAACAGCAAACGCAAAATTCTGGGATTACAACTTACACCGTGTTCGGCTCTTGTTACAGTTTTCTGGCAGAGTTTGGAGTTTCGTGGGGAAAGGGGAAGTCGAATTTTTTCGTCACGATCGAGGTGAGCAATTTTTCTTTTGGCCCCAGACAGAAATTGTGCTTGGTTTTAGTGTTACGCCTTTGTGACGCGCCGCTGATTTTGTGCACTACATTGTTGGATAGCATTTCGCTGTTTTGCTCGCCGTCGCCGATCCGGGAGGAGTTTTTAAGCGATTTCAGATTCATTGGAACCGTAGGAGCTGAGGGAACGCGCACGCCAAATTTCAACCTGATCGGATTTCAGAATTGCGTGTTCCAAGTGGGTTGTTGTGCACATCTTTCTACGACTTACTCACCAGGGCTATTAGAGAGACCCCGACACACTATTTATTGTTTCGCCACCCTATTGTAGACCATGCATGAATAAATTATTCCAGTTATTTCTTGGCCTATCTATATAAGACTGGTACACCATGAGTAGGTATTATGGGCATGTGTTGGTGATTTGTGGTTATGACATATTGAATTATTCCATATTATTCAAGAATAATTACATGCTTGTATGGGCATTTGGATAGGCCACCTTTTATCGCTACACTATCATATTGGGATTTGACTTAGGAGAAAACATGTTTGCTCCCTTTTCTTCTCCTTCTTACTTTTCGGCATGGGATTCTTGTTGCTCGGGTTGCGAGCAAGGGTTTGGGATAGTGTAGCCGAGATTATCGAGTCAGGGAGGATTTTACCAGATTGTAGATTTATGGGGTGTTGCGGCAATCGTGGACGTTGGGCGGTTGATCGGATGTTGATTATTGCACCAGATTGTGGATTTGTTGGGTGTTGCGGCAACCGCGGACATTGGGCGGTTGACCGGATGTTGCTTTTAGCATCGGATTGGGATCGGGATTTTGTTAGGGACATGGAGTTTCCCACTTTGAGCATTGTCGTGACTAAGCCCTGCTATATTGAGATACTTTTGACGGATTACTTCCTCGTGTGGGTAGCTCCCCTCGAGTACCACTCTGGAGTGAGAGGCAGGACCGGGTAGGTGCCAGTTAGTTACTGGGTTCTTGGGTTCGTTATCACATCGGCTTTACGCGTAGGCTGGCGTGACCGATCGTGACAGCAGAGCAGGCAGTACCGGGTTCTATATCGGTCCATTTGATTGGGTTTATTTTTGGCAGTTACTATTCACTGATGCATGCATACAGTCGTTTTATTCGGTACTACATTCGAGGCATAGTAGTGGTAGTTTTTCTTATCAGCAGATTGTTTTAGCTTACCACTTTACCTTCCTTTTTGCCTCTGGTAGACTTAGTGGGTATGTCAGAGTTTGAGGATTTACCCACTGGGGGCTACTAGTTTTTCTAGTGGTTCTCACACCCATGGTTGTTTTACCTTTTCTCCCCTTTGTTTTGAAGAGTCTTCTGCGGGAGCTGCTCGGCCTTCAGCGGCTAATCGAGGTAAGGGGATCGCTGTGTAGATAGATCTCCTGTGAGGCTGAGAGTCTGGTTAGACTTTTGATGTACCCCCTCCACTCAGACTATTGTACTCTTTTATTTTGGGTCTGGCTTTAGCCAGCTGGTTGTATTATTTTGGTAAGCTGGGAGAGATTATTGTATTTATTACAGCTGTATCTTACTTTCAGTTTCAGTTTCAGTCTGAGATGGTATAGTTTTTAGTTTCAGCTCTATACTTGTGCTCTTTTATGGTCTATCTTATATCTAAGCAGGTTTTCGGCGCTTCGTGTACGCGAAAAATTCGTGTGCACGACGGATCTGTAGACGGGCCCGGGTTCTGGTTTACCCCCAGGGCGTAACAGAAACGAAGGACATTTCATGCCTGTTGAGACCAGATTTTTCTGCCACGAAAAGGAGCGACATGTGGTGTCAACCATCGGTTGAAAAACATCAGCCGACGGGCGTTTGAGTCGACGAAGAGGGACTCGCGTCTCGATTGAGGCTAGCCCCGAGGACGGAGGCATACAGTATGCGGTATACTATCAGTTGAAAGCATCAGTCAATAGGAGAAACAACCGACGCAATAATTATCACGTCGTTTATGTAGAGTTATGAATCCCAAAGGATCTAAATAGGTACTATCAAACAACTAGAGGGGGGGTGAATAGGTGTAATGCTTAAAAACTCAATCTCAGTGCAAAATAAAAACCAATGCGGAAAATAAAAACAGCACACCGAGATTTACGTGGAAACTCCAATCCAGGAGAAAAACCACGGGACCAACACGCAATAACAATCCACTAAGAATAGAAGAATAACAAGGTGATTACCGACTCCACGGACTCAAACCCCTCCTTCAGCTTCTTCGGACCTTGCGCTGACCGGTTGGATATCCACGCAATAACAATCCCTAAGAAAGGAAGAATAACAAGGTGATTACCGTCTCCACGGATTTAACCCCTCCTTCAATTTCTTGGACCTCGCGCTCCACCGTTTGCACGTCCACTGCACACGTTCGAATCCACGAACGCCACTCGAATCACGAGCACACGTTTCGAATCCACGAAACGCCTTTAGCACACCGAATCCACGATGCCACGTCGAATCCACGACGCAAACTCAGTCGATAAGAATATTGACTTCGATGGTGATCCTTTGCTTAGATTATCAATGAAGAACCGTAGAAGAAATCTCTAAGCAAAGATTAGATCAATTCGACCAAAGATATGTTCTTGAAGGAACCATCGAATTGACCTAAAAGAGGCTATAAAGAAGAACGATAAAAACCTAGCCTCTAGGGTTGCTCTCAAGTGTTTTATAAATTAATCGGTAGAGAACACACGTTCTTGAGAAACCCTAAATGTCTATTTATAGTTTAGAAACCTTTGGAAAGAGATAAGAATCAAAAACATACCTTATCTGGAAATTTTCAGGACGGCGATCCGGATCGGATTTACTGCGATCCGGATCGTCGTAACGAGAATGACGATTCCAGAAAACCAAGGGTTCGGGATCCGGATCGCATTGCCCGATCCGGATCGTTCATACAAATCAGAAAACTTAACATTCGGGATCCGGATCGGAAATTGCATGGATCCGGATCGAAGTCTTGTATGAAGCAACAACCTTCGGGATCCGGATCGTTGGCTCTGATCCGGATCCTGAACATGTCCGAACACGAGTTTTTGATTATTATGACAATAAAAGTTCATCCAAGTGTTTCTACACTATAAGAAAGTATACGGATCACCACAATTATTTAGTTAAACATACCTGATCCTCTTGAATACTTTCTTCTTGAGATTGATGTAACTGATCCACAATTCTTCAACTTCAATCTTCAAGACTCAAGATACTGAGTGTCAACTTGAGCTCTTGTTGAATCTTTTCTAAGTCTTTGATTGCTGATTGACAATTTGATCCCTTTAAGACTCCGACTCAACTCACTGACTTGACTCACGAAATATGCCAATACCAAAATGCCGTAACAATCTCCCCCTTTGGCAATTTCGTGACAAAACCCAAAAATACATAAAAGCGCTCAAGTCACTCATCTTAAACCAAAAAATCGAAACTCAATGTCATCACCAAAACATTGATTTTCTTTGCGTGAAAGATCCAATAAATACAAAATTACATTTGAACCAAACAGTCCTAGAACATACTCTATGACTTAGGACTTGGAGTCTTAAAGTAATGTAATTCCTGCAAAACAAAACTCCAAACAAAATCAAACGTTAGTTGTTAGAAATTAAAATCCTACATTTGATCCGTCTTCCTTTTGGTTCTTTTGTTTTTCTGCTCTTTCAATTTTTTCTTTGTCTCCCCCTATCTTGAGCATCTCTAACATGTTCTCCATGTTCTCCCTCTTTGTGATACGATCATCATTTTTCGTTCTCCCCCTATCTCGATGATCTCTTCTCCCCTATTTCTCTCTTCTCCCCCTTTTTGTCACAAATTGTCAAACAGTGAACATACTAGACAAAAGGAAATCACTAACAATATTAGTTCATAGAGAAAGAGAGATAAAAGCTCAGTTCTGGTATATAACAAAAATGCAGATTGCGCACCGGTACCAGAAGGCAAAAATCAAATAATTTCTTGAAACAAATCCAGATTTTAGCATCTTTTCAAATACCGATTTGTATTCCATCAAGAAAACAATTTAAGTGCTTGAAATTAATATGAGATCACATAGATGTCATTCAATCCAATTAATTTTACAAAAATTAAAAAGATTTACTCCGAAATCATGAAAAATAAAGGTAAAACATTATAAACCGTTTTTCATGTTATATTCATCAAACACAAGTCATCAAAAATAATCTTGAGATCCAAAGTCTATCAAGATGTAACGGATGTACAAAGATGACTTACAGAGATTTCCAAATGACATCAATTTGATTTCTTACCCTTTCAAATTTGAGATAAGCACTAAAATACCTAAGGGTGGCTCTTTGAGCATCTTTCAACTATTCCACCTTATACCAACCAGGAGATTGTTCAAAATATAAGAGTTTTGCATATAAATCTCCAAATGCTTCAACTAAAGATTTTCTCATAAAATACTATCAAGCATCCATAACATGTGGTAGCTTCACACACAAACCGGACGACCGGGGTGGCAACTCTTTCCAACATGTGGTGGTAGTTTTCACACTCCTTTCGGATGTAACTCTTTCCACATCTTTTGCAAATTATTTCAATACCCTTGTAAGAATGCAATCTCTTACGTGAAAGAATTATATCCCAAATTTTAGTCTATCGGTTGTCTCACGTTTATCACAATGAATTCACACAACCGAGATAGATTAAGCATCTAAAGATCACACATGATTTCTAAAATTTGATGCTTATAATATCAAAAACTCCTATAATGAAGTATCTTCAAGATTATGATTAAGGAGTAAAGTTGATAATCCAAATAAAATTAATTTGGAGTGAATAAAAGTGAAGCCCTTTTTATTCAATGCACTTGTTCAGTAAAAAACCCTTTTGTTCAAAAACAAAGTATAAAAACGAAGAGCATTGAAAAACATGTAATGCAAAGATTAAGAAAGATATGAAGGGAAAACCAATCAAAGCATTACATACAGTCATAAGCTATTTAGAACTTAAGACAAGGAAAGATATCACCTTTCCGAATCCAAAATCGCTGGATTTTGGGTTGTCTTGATTCGTTGTGGCCGGGGGTTGTCCGCTTTGACTGTTGGTCCACCTTAGGTCTTTGCCTCGTAGTGATCCACTTGTATGATTGATATTGTGGCTCGGACCTTTGGTGGGTTGAGTGAACTCCTTTGATTTGATGTGTCTTTTGATTCCGTTGAGTTCGCTCCGTAGATGAAGTTGCCGAAGGACTCTTCTTTCTCTTTTTCGGGCAATTCTTCACCAAATGTCCTTCAAGTCCACATAAGTGACACGTTCTTCCTTTCAATTTGAATGTGGAACTTGAAGCATTCACAGTTTGGTTCTTTTTAAATCCCAAACCAACCTTGCTTGATTGACCTAATCCGGACATACAATCAAGTTTCTTGGAACCAGTTGAAAGCCTTTGTATGTCGGATTTAAGTTCATGAACTTGCTTGGTCAAAGCTTGGTTGGTGACATGAATCTCCTCAAACTGTTTTTCTAAAAAACCAATCTTGTCCGTATATGATTTAGCGTTTGTCTCCGATTGGTTTAGCTTTTCTTGGAGGATTTTATTGTTATTCAATAAACGTCCTCGTTCCTCCTCGAGATCATGAAGTTTTATCTTTAAAGCATGATTCTCGTCTTGACCTTCAAGTCGTTGCTTCCTCAACTTCTTAATATGTTTGGCCATCTTCTTTGATTCCGTAAGAAGTTGTTGATATGCCTCAATGAGTTCTTCTTCGTCCGACTCCCCCTCACTTGATGACTCTCCGCCGGATGTTGATGTTTCATGCAAAATCAAAGGAATAGAGTCAGTGATTAAAGATGATAAGCAACCATTAGAAGAGGGAATATGAGAGGCATGAGAGGCAACAACTTTTTCCTCTTTACTTGAGGTCGATTCATTAGAAGTAGAATCGTCCCAAGTTTTTGCTTGCAAAGCCTTCTTTTTGTATGATTTCTTAGACGGACAATCCGTTGAAAAATGGCCGTAGCCTTTGCATCGATAGCATTGGATTTCCCCTTCGAAATCATCTTTTTCTTTTTCTTTAGAAGGTTTTGCAACGCCTTTGAGATTAGAGGATTTAGAACCCGATGATCCTTTAGATGGTTTCGTGGATGAAGATCCATCGGTTCGATTCTTCCAAAATTTCTGACGAAATTTCTTTACGATCCGCGCCAATTGTTCTTCAAAATCGGCAAAAGAGATTTCATCGTCGGAACTTGATTCACTATCTTCTTCCTTTGTTGATTTGAATGCAATACCTGTAAGCTTAGAAGAAGACTTGGAAGAAACTTGATTAGTAGGAAAAGTCATTTCATAAGTTTGCAAAGCACCTACTAATTCCTCTACACTCATCTCATCCGGATGACTAACGGTTTCAATGGCGGTAACCTTTGCCCTAAACCGTTCCGGAAGAGTCCGAAGTATCTTTCTTACAATTTTCGACTACGGGATCTTTTCTCCTAAATTAGCACATGTATTTATTACATCTTGAAGTCTAGTGTAATAATCTGTAAACAATTCATGCTCTTCCATATGAATAGAGTCAAATTGACTTGTAAGCATCTGGAGCTTTTGAATTTTTACAAGATTAGTACCCTCATGTGTAATTTTGAGGATATCCCAAATTTCCTTCGCGGTTTCACACGCAGAAATTCTTGTAAATTCAGTCGAGGAAAGAGAATTAAATAAAGCGTTCATACCTTTCCCATTGTAAGAAGATCTTTCAAATTCCTCTTTGGACCATCTAGAGCGAGGTTTTGGGGTAGTAGAATTTCCTACTTCCTCAACAGGATGCACCCAACCGTATTCCACGGATTGCCATACCCGCTCATCAATTGCGATGAGAAAAGCTCTCATCCGCACTTTCCAATAAGCATAATTAGTCCCATCAAAAAGAGGAGGTCTATAAATATTACCACTTTCACCCATCATGATAGATAAACCTAAAACCTGCTCTGATACCAATTGTAGAGTTATGAATCCCAAAGGATCTAAATAGGTACTATCAAACAACTAGAGGGGGGGTGAATAGGTGTAATACTTAAAAACTCAATCTCAGTGCAAAATAAAAACCAATGCGGAAAATAAAAACAGCACACCGAGATTTACGTGGAAACTCCAATCCAGGAGAAAAACCACGGGACCAACACGCAATAACAATCCACTAAGAATAGAAGAATAACAAGGTGATTACCGACTCCACGGACTCAAACCCCTCCTTCAGCTTCTTCGGACCTTGCGCTGACCGGTTGGATATCCACGCAATAACAATCCCTAAGAAAGGAAGAATAACAAGGTGATTACCGTCTCCACGGATTTAACCCCTCCTTCAATTTCTTGGACCTCGCGCTCCACCGTTTGCACGTCCACTGCACACGTTCGAATCCACGAACGCCACTCGAATCCACGAGCACACGTTTCGAATCCACGAAACGCCTTTAGCACACCGAATCCACGATGCCACGTCGAATCCACGACGCAAACTCAGTCGATAAGAATATTGACTTCGATGGTGATCCTTTGCTTAGATTATCAATGAAGAACCGTAGAAGAAATCTCTAAGCAAAGATTAGATCAATTCGACCAAAGATATGTTCTTGAAGGAACCATCGAATTGACCTAAAAGAGGCTATAAAGAAGAACGATAAAAACCTAGCCTCTAGGGTTGCTCTCAAGTGTTTTATAAATTAATCGGTAGAGAACACACGTTCTTGAGAAACCCTAAATGTCTATTTATAGTTTAGAAACCTTTGGAAAGAGATAAGAATCAAAAACATACCTTATCTGGAAATTTTCAGGACGGCGATCCGGATCGGATTTACTGCGATCCGGATCGTCGTAACGAGAATGACGATTCCAGAAAACCAAGGGTTCGGGATCCGGATCGCATTGCCCGATCCGGATCGTTCATACAAATCAGAAAACTTAACATTCGGGATCCGGATCGGAAATTGCATGGATCCGGATCGAAGTCTTGTATGAAGCAACAACCTTCGGGATCCGGATCGTTGGCTCTGATCCGGATCCTGAACATGTCCGAACACGAGTTTTTGATTATTATGACAATAAAAGTTCATCCAAGTGTTTCTACACTATAAGAAAGTATACGGATCACCACAATTATTTAGTTAAACATACCTGATCCTCTTGAATACTTTCTTCTTGAGATTGATGTAACTGATCCACAATTCTTCAACTTCAATCTTCAAGACTCAAGATACTGAGTGTCAACTTGAGCTCTTGTTGAATCTTTTCTAAGTCTTTGATTGCTGATTGACAATTTGATCCCTTTAAGACTCCGACTCAACTCACTGACTTGACTCACGAAATATGCCAATACCAAAATGCAGTAACAGTTTAGGGTCGATTATGGTTGAAGAAAGGTATCTGACCACCCCAATCAGACGACGAAGCAAACGGAGTCGGAATCAACCTTCGATTGATCAAGCCGAATGAGGGAAGACCCGCGTCTGGATTTAGACCAGTTTTAGGCGTGTAACAGTATAGTACAAGGCGCACGCCATCAGACTAAGACACCAGTCGACGGAATGACGGTTTAGCCGGAGAGGAGTCCACGTCCCGATCCGGACCGGTCTCAGTCACGAAAAGATACAAGACGCGACAAATGCTATTGGCTGAGGGTACCTACCGATAGGAGGATCGGCCGACAAGAGAAGCGGTCAGCGGGAAGATTTTCGTCTCACTCAGGACCGTCTTTCGGCCAAAGACAGACATCAAACTGCCCCAGTCAAGCGATGGAAGAGGCGAAGTCAAGGTCAATCCTCAGCTGAGCGAAGCTACAAAAGGAAAGATCTTCGAAAGAATGAAGGCGAGACTCAGGCGCGAATCTCATAACAGACTCCGAAGCGGCAAGCGGCGTCGAGCATAGGAAAGCGCCGAAGATCACACTTCGATATGACGATCAGGGGATGAACCTAGACGGAAAAATGGCCACTATCCCTTTGAGGATAATCGATCCAAAAGGATATGGTTGAGGAATTCCTGGCAATTCCCCTTCGATTACGCTGATTTCTAAATCGGCGGTTATACACATTGGTTCGAAACTGTATAAATAAGCGAACTAACGAAGGAAAAGGGGTCCGGCTGTGATGATCCGGACTTCCGCAGGGACTTTTGCAATGTTAACAGTGACTGTAGGAAGCTTACACGGTGTAACGGAGCTAGTAGTGTCGAAATTGGACCTCAGAAATGGACACGGCGCGAAAATCGGATCCAGTGGGCTTTTCCGGGGGCTTTTGGCAAAATTTCGGATGAGAATTTGGCAAAACGGACAGCGGATTTGGACTCAGCGCGCGAAAACGATCGAAATGGGCTATTTACTTGAATTTTTCGCCAAAAGTTACTGTTCACGCCGGAACAGTAACTCCGGCACGGCGGCGGTGACCGGCGAGCGGCGGAGCACGGCGACGCAGCGGCGGCGCACAGGTGGAGCACGGCGGAGCGCGGCGCGGGCAGCGCGGGCAGGCGCGGGCAGGCGCGCAAGCGGGTTGGTCCACCGGCAAGGCGTGCACCGGGAGCACGGAAGGTTGAGCTTGCCACGTGGCAGCTCCTGATTGGTCAGGCGGCGTCAAGGATGGAATATAAATTCACAGTTTGTACGGAGCCTTCCCAGGCGTTCGGCGCTGATGTGGCGTCCTCTCCGCGTTGTGCTCTCTTCATTACTGTGCCCACATGGGTTTGGTTCATATACTGGTGATGCCATCCCCTCTCTCCCTCTCTCTCTCTCTCTCTAAAACCCCGTCGCCCTCCTCCTTCTCCTCCTCTCTCTCTCTCCTCTCCACCACTCTCCCATGGAGACCCTCGCGCGATCGATCCTCTCCTCCACTCTCCTCGAATCGTCTCCTACTCCTCGCCAATCCCCGATCCCTCCGTCGTCCAAAGTTCCCGCCTTTCTACTCGGGTTCGCGCGAACCCGTGGGGGATTCGAATCGCTGCGGCGCGAGAGGTGGGCGCGGAGGGGCTTGGGGAGGTTTAGAGCCGTCGCTAATAGAGTTTCCGGAGGAGGCGGAGAAGAGGACGCGATGGATGGCGGGCACTCAGGATTTATTCCCGATGTGGGTTTGCAATTTCTCGAGGTGTTCTATGATTTAGGGTTCAAATTTGATTTTTTGGGTCCAAATTATGGTTAGATCTTGATCGAAGAAGATGTTTTTGTTTGGTTCGATTTGGTTATGTGGGTTGTTTTAGATTCTTATTTTGGAATCATGATTAGGAGTATTAATGCTTGTATCCATGAAAAAAATTTGGTTTAATTTTGATATTTGGTTGGTTACTGTGGCTTCTTGATTGTAGAAGATGTTTATTTAGTTTGGTAAAGTTTAGAATGCATGTGTGCGTGAAAGAAATTGGTAGTAATTGTACTCTGGATATGACCATGTTAAAATAATTAGGATGCTAAAGAGTTTTTTATATACAAATATCGATTTTGTATAAATCGATCTCTGTTTGGATAGGTTATGCAAAGCACATTGTCACAAAGGAGCAAGCTTTCCACTTCGTTGAATGCGGTCGGATTTCTTGGGTTTTCTCTTATAGCATAATGCTGACTATATTTTGCCAAAGACGGGGAAACAAGGTTTACTCCCTTTGAATTAGGCAGGGTTGGTTTCTTTGATCGTCCAGCTACGGTAATTCTAGATACTTCTCTTCTTCTTTTCTCTTTCTTTCTTTCTTTCTTTTTTTTTTTTTTTTTTTTTTTTTTTTTTTTTTTTTTTTTTTAAGGCGATGATGATGCAGGAGAAAAAAAAAAAAAAAAAAGGAAAAAAACTCGGGCTGAGGAATGGTCTGCTCATTGACCTTGGAAATTTGGACAACCGTTTGGACCGGAATATTGCACGTGCATTATCTGGATGGCCTATAATGTATGCAACCATTTGTGCGTCGCCGATAGGCGTGCATTATCTGGATGGCCTACAATATATGCAACCATTTGTGCGTCGCCGATATCCTCCACACTAATCTGAGCCTTATACTATTTTTTTTTTCCTCCTTTGCTTCTATATATTTATTCTTGATTTTCGCTGTGGTTTTATTTGGATTTCCTTTGGTTTTCAATCCTTATGGTTGAATATATATATATATATATATATATATATATATATATATATATATATATATATATATATATATATATATATATATATAGTTTCTCGAGTTAATTCGTTCCCGAGCCTCTGATCTCTCTCAAGGAGCAGTTGGAGAATGCTAAGGTTCCGACCTGCTTATTTTTCTCATTTCTTCCAGCATTTGTAGTGCTTTTAGTGCTATTTTTTAGCGATCTATTGACGGGCTACTTCCTCAGGTATGACATTTGTTTGCGTCGTGCTGTTCTGGTATGATATATATTTCGGATGGGTTTTTGTTGCTTCCGTTTCTGCGATTTTGTGGATTCTCCATGCTGTTGTAAATTATGCTAAGTCACTTGATCCTGATTTTATTATTTCCAGTATTTGTTGTTTTATTTGCATTGATTAGGTTGTATGTCCTTCATTATATGCAGGATTTTAATGTTAGATGCTCATTTTGATTTCAGCTGAAAAGAACACACACAACGGTCTTTAACCTTCTTGCTGTCTATACTGGTCATAAAATAGCTTTTGGCTGAAAAAGTATTTTTCGTCTGTTTGGTTTTTGGAAAAATAGTTTTTCTGAAAAAAAAAATTGTTCAGATTTGATGGAAACAAAAACTGTGGGAAAAAGTATTTTTCATGGAATACTTTATTTTGCGGAAAAATAGTTTATCACTACTTTCTGAGAAACCAAACACCCCTTATGGTAGAACACTCTGAGAAGATATGTCAAGAAATTTTTTGTGCTGTTGCTGAACAATTGTACTAATATAGCCCTTTTCTCTACTGGCAATTAGGAAATTTATAAACTATTACTTTGATGGGAAGCTAGAACAATATTGGGATCTGGATAACACAAGGTCTAATTTGGGGCACTGTTCAAGTAGGATGTTTTCACAAATAGAAAATTCAGAGACTATTATGTTTGGGAAAAGCTAAAACAAGATTTTGACCTCCTATTGAAGTAAGAACTCTAATTTATAATTGATGAATGTTGCTATATTTTGTTAAATAACACTACATCTGAAGACTGTTAAATCATTCACAAGCCTTCTTAACCTTGGTAATCTCAAAGTTCAAGATCAGTCTGCCAACTGGACTCATAAAATAACAAGTGAGTCCTTTGACATAATTGGTTGGTGTGTCTGTTACAACTACAAGCAAACTATGGACTCCCTATCTCTGAATGAATGTGGGTAGATATTTCTGGGCCCAATTGGGTTATGTACTCTACTACTCTCAAAGGGTTAGATAATTCTGACAGCGTCAACAGTGACAAACTTTCACAACAAATTTCTTGGCTCTAATTTTCCCACCAAATTGAAAGATGCCCATTCATATCCTTATATACTGTGTGAGACCTGCACAGTGCAGTAACTGCAAGCATTTGGTGATGATGAGCAATTTTAGCTTCTCTCATCTCATTATTCTCTCATTTCTGTTAGTGTTTCAATCTCATGGAACTTTTGGTGCACCAAGGGATTGTTTTGTGAATGCTATATATAGTTTCGGAGACCCGATCGCTGACACCGGGAATCTTCTTCGGGAGGGTCTGGTAGGGTTCTTCGCCACAATCGGAAACTATCCCTACGGGGAGACCTACAAAAAGCCCACCGGTCGCTGCTCTGATGGCCTCCTCATGATCGATTTCTTCGGTATGTCACTAACCTGCAGTATTAACTAGATTTCAATTAGGTACGAAACGGATACCTGAACTTTTAAAAATTTTGATTTTATTATCTAATCTTTTGCTACTTTCAATTTCAAAAAGTACCATTAAGTCTGCCAAAAAGTTACAGAACATTCAGTGACAGGATGCTCCATTAAAAATTTGAAGTGCTGCTGGTACTATTAAAACCACAAATTGAATTCCCAGGATGAACAATCAAATTAGAACCAATTAATTTTGTGTTATTTCCCTCTTTACACAGTAATTGTTGATAAATAATTAACTATATGTTCCGAAAACTTATCTAGAGATAATTGTATATATAAAATATATATAAAAAAATATCAATCTATTGGATTGTACGGATGGAAAAAAACCCACACACTGTTTGTTTTTTTGAACGAATGAGTCACTATAATTATATAATTTTATTAATTATTTAAATTTGATATTTATAAATAAATAATATGCATGTCTCTAATTTGAATCTGGAGGGGCGACCGAATAAAACGTTGATCTTTTCCGTTGGCCTAAATAATTTTAAATTTCAGCGGATTAAAATTACTATGTTATTAAAGTGACTTTATATAATATATACCTCCAAATCAAATTCTAATTAGAATTGTAGACAAAATTTCATTGATCCCCCTATGTACTATTATGATTTGCTCCTGAAATGTCATATTTTTTCTTCCTAACTAAAATGTCCTCCTATTGTTGGAGATGGACACATTGTGCTTGGTAGATCTTACCATGTAGAAGACCTTCTGCAGGGATAAGGCGGAGAAAAAGGACTGAGAGAGAATTAGGGCAAGCAAGGAACATGACACATACCTATTTAAAAACTCAACAATCGGCAATTCAAATCCTTCTTAAATCCTGAACAAAAATGTGCCCAGTTACCTACAAGAATGTTTAAACTAAATAGAACAAAACTACTACTTTCATGGAGTTGTGCAATAATAGAAATATGTAAGAAAAGATCAATAGGTATGCCGAGGCATGTATTCACCCCCCCACCCCCCCCTCCCAAACCCCATGAAATGAATCATATATAATTATTGAAAACAAATTAATTAGTTAAGAGGAGTGAAAGTGATGAATAGGGGTATATATATGTACATTGAGACTATCTGAGAATAAAAGACTTTGTTGCATAGAGAGTTCGTCAAATGTTAATGCATCATGATGATGGTTATAAAGAGAATATGGTGGAGACATTGTGAGAACAATGTTTCTACTTAAGGCTTCAATAAGTTTGTAGTCTTTTTGAAGGACCTCTATTCCATTTTCTTAACGTATTTAAATCGGTAGTAGAGAGCAAACAAGGTTCAAAAAATTTCTATTCCTCTATTCTTCTTCATAATGTGGTACTTAATTTTTATACGCCTCGATCATGGTTCTTATCTATTCAAATCAACAAGGAAAACAAGGTAAGCCTCAGTTTCTAATTGGTGCTCATTTTAATGTATTTCCATTTTATTTCTCACATTATATTATATCTGTAACGACCCGGCCCACTAGCAATAATAACTCGTTGGGCCCAAACCACAACCCAAAATGCTTAAGCCCAGTTATTATTACTAGTGTCCATGTCTCATATAAACCCAATCACAATTCCATCCACATCCGATGTGGGACTATTGGGGGCGTCACAGACTCCCCCCGTTTAGGCCTGACGTCCTCGTCAGCCCAAACACACACACAGCAGCCCAAGATCACCAGGCGATGTGAGACTCGTCTCGCTAGCCCTGTCATCTAGACCCAGGCTCAGCCGAGACTCGCCGCACACTTCCGGCTGGTTATTGGCTCTGATACCAAATGTAACGACCCGGCCCACTAGCAATAATAACTCGTTGGGCCCAAACCACAGCCCAAAATGCTTAAGCCCAGTTATTATTACTAGTGTCCATGTCTCATATAAACCCAATCACAATTCTCACCACATCCGATGTGGGACTATTGGGGGCGTCACAGACTCCCCCCGTTTAGGCCTGACGTCCTCGTCAGCCCAAACACACACACACAAGCCCAACATCACCAGGCGATGTGAGACTCGTCTCGCTAGCCCTGTCATCTAGACCCAGGCTCAGCCGAGACTCATCACACACTTCCGGCTGGTTATTGGCTCTGATACCTCTAATCTGTCACGCCCCGAGTTTCAAAACAGCGGTAGAAATTTTTTTTTTTTTTTTAATCAGAGTTCAAACTTTAAACTCAGGACGTGAACAGACCGCCACATGCATAGGAAATCCTCTGTCCACACGGACAGAATCTCCTCTATACATGCTCGGCTAGGCAAGTACAGCGATACAATCAGAGAGCAATAATCAACAGCTAAAACCAAAAACATAAACTCTACAACTAATACATCCACAACTACTCATGACATAATCCACAAATACTCCAACCAACAAAAATACAGAGTCAACTACGATCATGATGCTGTAACAAAAATACTAGCACTGGGCCACTGCGGCCAATAGCAGGGGACAACTCTAGCGCAACAGCTCACTGGATCGTCCCAATCTCCCAGCACCCGACTGACCTGAAAAACAGTCACCCAGGGGGTGTGAGATACACTCTACATGTATCCCAGTAGGCACGACGGGCCGAGAAATAGCAAGTCGTACCTACCGGATACAATGATAAGCGGATAGCAAAAGCAGGATATACTGAAGGCTGAATAACAAGATGTAGATATAAAATCTAAGCAAGCTGAAGTGGAAAACAGGGGTACTCATATAAAGACTAATCATGCAATAAACACAGCTGGTAAGCAGAAACTGATCATGCTGATAAATCTGACGAGAAGATAATGATCATACAATAAACAAAGCTGGTAACTAACAATACTGCAAACTGGAAGTGCTGAATGACAACAAATATAAATACCCAATCAATGCCACTATTGGTTCCAAGGACCTCAGGCTAAATGCCACTTTTGGTCTCACAGAACCTCAGGCTAAATACCACCTGTACACCAATCTGCTGTCATAACCCTCTGGGCTCACGGGTCGCCACTGCTGACCACTTTACCGGTAAAGTACACCACTGCGGGGGATCAACCCGCTAGTGTACGTGAAAGAACAGCTGGCTCTGTGGCGATCATAGTGCTGATGCTCAAGCTCGTGGTCTAAAGACCACACAAACGGCAATAAGCTGAGAAATCCCTATCGGGATGCTGAAGGCTGTAATAATCACAGATGCTATACAACTGAATCTGAATAACAGAAGCTGAATATCTGAACTGTAACTGAAACTAAATAGCAGAACTGTACACCTATTCTATCATGCATCATAGAACAGGAAATGCTGGCATAACTAGGCTGATAACCAAACAAACATGGTATATGTCAAGCTGTATAACCCTATACGTACTAAATGCTGAGAATGAAAGCATATAAAGAGCTCAACTGAAATATCTAGGCAACATAGCTGTAATAACTGAATGCTGGAATCGAAATAAACAGAAAGGCTCAAGCATAGGCTCAGGGTTACACCAAAAACAGGGGTCCAACCTACCACGGCACCCCATAGGGCCCACCTGATAAAGCCCGGACGGAAGATAAACCCACCTCAATGATCACGGTGGCTGCTGGATGGCTCGCAAGATGGCGGCTGGCTGCTGAGACCTGAATCATATGCACAAGTCAGAACATAGACTCTCACACATACCCAACCCACTGACACACTGTGTGCAGACAACTAAACAGGGAACTTCGCTGAAGTCCCGGAATCTTCCGACATTTTCGGAAATTTGCCGATAAACTGACACTTTTTCCAAATTGCGATCCGATAACCGATTTCCGCTCAACGAAAGCCGTTGGAATCCTAACGAAAAGCTTAGGAATCACCAACACACTGTTTTTAACTTTATACAATGCCATTTTGCATTTAGACCCCTAGGGTTTCCGGAAATCACACTTTTAGTGCCATTTGAGCACTGATTTCGCTCGTTCTTTCAACTGGAAGCTCATTTTCACGATCCGTCACTTCCAGCAGATGACAAATGACTTACTGAACACCGTGCTCACACATTTGCGACAGCACGAAACCCGAGGGAAAACTTCGGGCCATAAAATACCTTGCTAACATAGCCTAAATGAATTTTTGTTTCTCCGGCTCATCAAAACCAATTTTTAACGCGAGCATCGCGTCCAGTGACCCCAAATTAGCCAGGAGCTCACTGTCGCGACTTCGCAAACAGCCCGGAATAGACTTTGGGCCAAACTATTCACTTAGAGGTTGATTACACTATAACTTAACTTTTATTAATCCAATCAAAAATCTGCTTTAAACATATGTTCAAAATGCCCTAAATAGCACAGGGCTTGCCCTATTGGCAGCCCAGCCTTTGCTGGATCAACAGATCCATGTCCTTGCTCTCTAACAAACCGACAATGCTCCAAATGTTAGTCCACACAGATCCAACTTGATATAAAGTGAGCATCAAGCTCAGGGGACAATTTGGAACATCTTTCATATTTACATCAAGGCCAGATTCCATCAAAATCTTCATTGAGGCATTACCTCGAACACTTGGTGTGCACTTTTCACACAACACACACCACACCCAACCTTGAGTTGGTTCTCTGCAACCACAGCACCTGGAGCAATATTTCTTGGATAGAATTTATCTACTAAGTTACAGGAGTATTCCCATCAAGTTGGGTGCAAGTTTGCACCCACGGTTTAGCCGAGGTCCAAGGTTGAAGATGATGTCGAATGCTTCGAAAATTGTGATACTTCAACCAAAGCATCTGGGATCCAACTACTTGGCAAATTTGATGCTAAAACACATCCCAAACCTTCCTGAACCCATGCTTGGCGACGGGGTGCGGCGGCGGCGGCGGTGGAGCAAGCTCGGTTTGGAGCTTCTTCGCCTCTAATGGCGGATTTCCACCGAGGCTTCATGGTATCCATGCAAGGGCATGGCTGGGATCTACTTGATCCCAGGAAGCTTCTCGTCGACTCCCCGGCCGCCGGAGACGGCCGGAACGCCGGCAACCGCACCCCGAACCCACCTCGAGCCCATCTTGGCCGCGCACCATTCTTGCTGCATGGTGCCATGCAAATACATGGGTGGACTCCTCTCACACCCAGGAAGAGTTCTGGGTAGGTGGCCGACGCTGGGGAGGCTCGCCGGCGCCGGAGCAAGAAACTCGGCCGAAGCTTCAAAACCCGAAAAACTAGGGTTTTTATTTTCTCCCTAAATACTCCACCATATTTTTCCAAACTTTTCAGAAATAATCCTTAGGTCCTACAGTCCTTTTATACAAATTTTGAGCCATTTTGGTTCAATGTTTGCGGAGATCGGCCGCGGCGGAGCTTTCTTGGTTTCCGGCGGGTGCAATTTCCCCGCCGGCGACCGGGGGCAATCCCGACTTCGGGGTTCGGCTGGGAGGTTCACCAATAGGTGATGTACACACTCAGGAGGCCTAGGTAGCAAGAAAAATAAAGAACAAAAGAACCTTACCTTGCCGGATCCGAGGAAGAAGGTGGCTCTCCCCCGCGGCGGCGCACGGCGGATCTGGGCACCGGGGTTCCTTGGCTGGGTCCCAACCTCACAAAGGGCTTCACAGGAAATGCTTGGAGCAACCCAAACCCTCCTCGGATAGCTTCCTCCCAACAACACCAAACCCGAGCCCCAACTCTTGGTTTTTCTTGGGTTTTTCCGGCGACTGGGAGGGACGGCCGATGCGCGGAAAAGTTGCAGAGGAAGAGGAGGAGTCGTGGGGTGGAGGCTACGGTTACAGATGCAGAAGTGGCTATGGATCTCTCAAGAAACCCTAAAATGCTATATAACCATAAATACCCTATTGCCCAAAATGCCAACTAACCCCCAACTTCTATGTATTTTCACTTGGGTCCTTTGCTGTAGGTTAGAATCACAAGGAAGTCCCTCTTGAACAAGTTTGGAGCAAATCAACACATAAAATATAGGGTTTTTTCTCAAAAATATCCGCTTTTCGGTGTTTTTCACGTATTTCGAGACAACTAGGTTGTCAAGCTGAAAAATGGACACCGCCACGACGTCCGGCTCGACGAAACCTATCGGGTAGCGATTTTGGTTCGCTAAAATTCAACTCCATAAATTTTAATTTCCATCTTATACTGTAAATTATACAGTTCGGCACGCTTTACGAGGCTTAAGGCTCGTCAAATGCAAATTTCGTCAGCGCCACTGCGCTCAGAACATCGAAAATAGCTAAGATTGACTACTCATACCCCTATGTCAAGGTTCTAGATAGCGAATCGGCCGTTAGTGGTCGAAAGGGCATTTAAAATACAGGGTTACTATTCACTTTAAGTTGTGGGGCCCGTTTCCTTCTTCGCTGTTTTGCGGAAGATCCGACCGTCGGATCGAAAACATGTGTATATGAATCTTTCATGTTTCGATGAGACGGTTGCAATGATGATCTCGGATTTTCGAGATCAGGCCCCGATCAAAAGTCGATATTTTAGGGCCACTATTGCACCACTAATAGTTCAATTTTACTATTTAATAACCCAGGCAATTATTTTAAACTTAATTTTCAGATTTTAAAATCACGGTTACTACATCACTCCCCCCTTAATAGAAGTTCGTCCCCGAAACTTAACTACAGCAGGACATCAAACAGTCCACTAACACAGGGTACCACAGCGACAATCAGTCGCAGAACATCTGCATTGTCCCAACCAACACTAGTGACAATCAGTCATACAACACCATTGAAAACTGTAAAGGTGCACTAACAAACCGAAAAGCTCATCAAAACATCAGTACTGTCTGACACAACTCAGGGCTACTAGTTTCGACAGGTTGCTTGTAAAAACCGACGTCGCTTGTATAGACGTCCAAGAATCACAGTGACAACTAGTCAACTACGCACATGAACGGTAAAGATCTGTCTAAAATCCAATCATAAGCTACGAGTAATCACCCTGTGCTCAGGAGGCAACTAAGGCTAACTTATAGGAAGGTACACATACAGACCCAATCATAATACACCCCTTTTTGCGGGGTAAAGTATTTCATCCACTCTTTCGACAGTACGTTGTCTGCAGCCAACGTGCTTATCAAAAGAATAGAAAAATACCCACAATCTATCGCCAACAACTAGTTGGAGACATAACTCACAGCGAACCAACAGAAGGTACCAACGTACCTTACAACACCAATCTCTAAACCGATACTGAAAACCAATATCAAACACCGCTTATACATCGTGGTCACGAGTGCCACTTTGGCAACTCACAAAAAAAAAAATCAAAATGATATCACAGTGCTCACTAACACTTTGAATTCCACACTAGTGGCTAACATAGCTCTAGCGACACTAGTCGCAACTTAAAACGTCGACAGGGGTGATCTCAACCCCTCTAGCAGATCGCAAGCAATAAGTGAATTAAGCACAAGTCGAGCCCATTACAGACTACCATCAGATCCTCAGGCTATTAGCCAACTGGGTACATCCGGCTCTCAAGTCTCAGTGCACCACAATTACAACCTCACTAAGGCATAGCCACAACGGCTATTATTGCTGTAACAGAATCTGTAATGATCCACGAAATCCAATGCAAGAGGTGCGACCTGAATACAACACCAACCCAATCAGGGTTACCATCTGGCTCATAGGCCAAAGAAACTGATCAATACTACAGTGGCGCCAGCACGCTCACTAACACCACCACCTCTGCCGGAATACTCGTGAATCACAGACCATATCACACTGATCAGGGATAGGACACGACTCGACCGACCATACTGTACTCGAGCTCCTAACCCCGCACTCTCGCGTCAGACTCAAGTCATCCTAGGGCTCAATCCTAGCCATTTCCTAGGTATCTTATACCTATGCTCTGATACCATCTAATCTGTCACGCCCCGAGTTTCAAAACAGCGGTAGAAATTTTTTTTTTTTTTTTTAATCAGAGTTCAAACTTTAAACTCAGGACGTGAACAGACCGCCACATGCATAGGAAATCCTCTGTCCACACGGACAGAATCTCCCCTATACATGCTCGGCTAGGCAAGTACAGCGATACAATCAGAGAGCAATAATCAACAGCTAAAACCAAAAACATAAACTCTACAACTAATACATCCACAACTACTCATGACATAATCCACAAATACTCCAACCAACAAAAATACAGAGTCAACTACGATCATGATGCTGTAACAAAAATACTAGCACTGGGCCACTGCGGCCAATAGCAGGGGACAACTCTAGCGCAACAGCTCACTGGATCGTCCCAATCTCCCAGCACCCGACTGACCTGAAAAACAGTCACCCAGGGGGTGTGAGATACACTCTACATGTATCCCAGTAGGCACGACGGGCCGAGAAATAGCAAGTCGTACATACCGGATACAATGATAAGCGGATAGCAAAAGCAGGATATACTGAAGGCTGAATAACAAGATGTAGATATAAAATCTAAGCAAGCTGAAGTGGAAAACAGGGGTACTCATATAAAGACTAATCATGCAATAAACACAGCTGGTAAGCAGAAACTGATCATGCTGATAAATCTGACGAGAAGATAATGATCATACAATAACAAAGCTGGTAACTAACAATACTGCAAACTGGAAGTGCTGAATGACAACAAATATAAATACCCAATCAATGCCACTATTGGTTCCAAGGACCTCAGGCTAAATGCCACTTTTGGTCTCACAGAACCTCAGGCTAAATACCACCTGTACACCAATCTGCTGTCATAACCCTCTGGGCTCACGGGTCGCCACTGCTGACCACTTTACCGGTAAAGTACACCACTGCGGGGGATCAACCCGCTAGTGTACGTGAAAGAACAGCTGGCTCTGTGGCGATCATAGTGCTGATGCTCAAGCTCGTGGTCTAAAGGACCACACAAACGGCAATAAGCTGAGAAATCCCTATCGGGATGCTGAAGGCTGTAATAATCACAGATGCTATACAACTGAATCTGAATAACAGAAGCTGAATATCTGAACTGTAACTGAAACTAAATAGCAGAACTGTACACCTATTCTATCATGCATCATAGAACAGGAAATGCTGGCATAACTAGGCTGATAACCAAACAAACATGGTATATGTCAAGCTGTATAACCCTATACGTACTAAATGCTGAGAATGAAAGCATATAAAGAGCTCAACTGAAATATCTAGGCAACATAGCTGTAATAACTGAATGCTGGAATCGAAATAAACAGAAAGGCTCAAGCATAGGCTCAGGGTTACACCAAAAACAGGGGTCCAACCTACCACGGCACCCCATAGGGCCCACCTGATAAAGCCCGGACCGAAGATAAACCCACCTCAATGATCACGTGGGCTGCTGGATGGCTCGCAAGATGGCGGCTGGCTGCTGAGACCTGAATCATATGCACAAGTCAGAACATAGACTCTCACACATACCCAACCCACTGACACACTGTGTGCAGACAACTAAACAGGGAACTTCGCTGAAGTCCCGGAATCTTCCGACATTTTCGGAAATTTGCCGATAAACTGACACTTTTTCCAAATTGCGATCCGATAACCGATTTCCGCTCAACGAAAGCCGTTGGAATCCTAACGAAAAGCTTAGGAATCACCAACACACTGTTTTTAACTTTATACAATGCCATTTTGCATTTAGACCCTAGGGTTTCCGGAAATCACACTTTTAGTGCCATTTGAGCACTGATTTCGCTCGTTCTTTCAACTGGAAGCTCATTTTCACGATCCGTCACTTCCAGCAGATGACAAATGACTTACTGAACACCGTGCTCACACATTTGCGACAGCACGAAACCCGAGGGAAAACTTCGGGCCATAAAATACCTTGCTAACATAGCCTAAATGAATTTTTGTTTCTCCGGCTCATCAAAACCAATTTTTAACGCGAGCATCGCGTCCAGTGACCCCAAATTAGCCAGGAGCTCACTGTCGCGACTTCGCAAACAGCCCGGAATAGACTTTGGGCCAAACTATTCACTTAGAGGTTGATTACACTATAACTTAACTTTTATTAATCCAATCAAAATCTGCTTTAAACATATGTTCAAAATGCCCTAATAGCACAGGGCTTGCCCTATTGGCAGCCCAGCCTTTGCTGGATCAACAGATCCATGTCCTTGCTCTCTAACAAACCGACAATGCTCCAAATGTTAGTCCACACAGATCCAACTTGATATAAAGTGAGCATCAAGCTCAGGGACAATTTGGAACATCTTTCATATTTACATCAAGGCCAGATTCCATCAAAATCTTCATTGAGGCATTACCTCGAACACTTGGTGTGCACTTTTCACACAACACACCCACACCCAACCTTGAGTTGGTTCTCTGCAACCACAGCACCTGGAGCAATATTTCTTGGATAGAATTTATCTACTAAGTTACAGGAGTATTCCCATCAAGTTGGGTGCAAGTTTGCACCCACGGTTTAGCCGAGGTCCAAGGTTGAAGATGATGTCGAATGCTTCGAAAATTGTGATACTTCAACCAAAGCATCTGGGATCCAACTACTTGGCAAATTTGATGCTAAAACCATCCCAAACCTTCCTGAACCCATGCTTGGCGACGGGGTGCGGCGGTGGCGGCGGTGGAGCAAGCTCGGTTTGGAGCTTCTTCGCCTCTAATGGCGGATTTCCACCGAGGCTTCATGGTATCCATGCAAGGGCATGGCTGGGATCTACTTGATCCCAGGAAGCTTCTCGTCGACTCCCCGCCGCCGGAGACGGCCGGAACGCCGGCAACCGCACCCCGAACCCACCTCGAGCCCTCTTGGCGCGCACCATTCTTGCTGCATGGTGCCATGCAAATACATGGGTGGACTCCTCTCACACCCAGGAAGAGTTCTGGGTAGGTGGCCGACGCTGGGGAGGCTCGCCGGCGCCGGAGCAAGAAACTCGGCCGAAGCTTCAAAACCCGAAAAACTAGGGTTTTTATTTTCTCCCTAAATACTCCACCATATTTTTCCAAACTTTTCAGAAATAATCCTTAGGTCCTACAGTCCTTTTATACAAATTTTGAGCCATTTTGGTTCAATGTTTGCGGAGATCGGCCGCGGCGGAGCTTTCTTGGTTTCCGGCGGGTGCAATTTCCCCCCGCCGCGACCGGGGGCAATCCCGACTTCGGGGTTCGGCTGGGAGGTTCACCAATAGGTGATGTACACACTCAGGAGGCCTAGGTAGCAAGAAAAATAAAGAACAAAAGAACCTTACCTTGCCGGATCCGAGGAAGAAGGTGGCTCTCCCCCGCGGCGGCGCACGGCGGATCTGGGCACCGGGTTCCTTGGCTGGGTCCCAACCTCACAAAGGGCTTCACAGGAAATGCTTGGAGCAACCCAAACCCTCCTCGGATAGCTTCCTCCCACAACACCAAACCCGAGCCCCAACTCTTGGTTTTTCTTGGGTTTTTTCCGGCGACTGGGAGGGACGGCCGATGCGCGGAAAAAGTTGCAGAGGAAGAGGAGGAGTCGTGGGGTGGAGGCTACGGTTACAGATGCAGAGTGGCTATGGATCTCTCAAGAAACCCTAAAATGCTATATAACCATAAATACCCTATTGCCCAAAATGCCAACTAACCCCCAACTTCTATTATTTTCACTTTGGTCCTTTGCTGTAGGTTAGAATCACAAGGAAGTCCCTCTTGAACAAGTTTGGAGCAAATCAACACATAAAATATAGGGTTTTTTTCTCAAAAATATCCACTTTTCGTGTTTTTTTCACGTATTTCGAGACAACTAGGTTGTCAAGCTGAAAATGGACACCGCCACGACGTCCGGCTCGACGAAAACCTATCGGTAGCGATTTTGGTTCGCTAAAATTCAACTCCATAAATTTTAATTTCCATCTTATACTGTAAATTATACAGTTCGGCACGCTTTACGAGGCTAAGGCTCGTCAAATGCAAATTTCGTCAGCGCCACTGCGCTCAGAACATCGAAATAGCTAAGATTGACTACTCATACCCTATGTCAGGGTTCTAGATAGCGAATCGGCCGTTAGTGTCGAAAGGGCATTTAAAATACAGGGTTACTATTCACTTTAAGTTGTGGGGCCCGTTTCCTTCTTCGCTGTTTTGCGGAAGATCCGACCGTCGGATCGAAACATGTGTATATGAATCTTTCATGTTTCGATGAGACGGTTGCAATGATGATCTCGGATTTTTCGAGATCAGGCCCCGATCAAAAGTCGATATTTTAGGGCCACTATTGCACCACTAATAGTTCAATTTTACTATTTAATAACCCAGGCAATTATTTTAAACTTAATTTTCAGATTTTAAAATCACGTTACTACAATATCTTTCCAGCTTCAGCAACTCAAACTTATTTGCATTGTTCCGAGTATCGACAAAAAAATGCTACAATTTGGTCATGAATGAAAAAAAGGTTTGTTCTATTCATGACATCTTTTCTTCTCTCAAATGTTGTTTTGCTTATCCTCTAATTGCGATTTCCCAATTCAACTCCAATCGCGTGTTTCAAACCCTAGAAAAATCGGCTGTTTCGACGAATGCATGTAAGTTCAATTGCCGTTTACTTCGTTTTCCGGTGTTTTTCTTCTAAATTTCGACCAAAATGGAGAGCTTTTTATGCTCCAATGCTTCATGTAGAGATTTCATTCTCACTAATGATCTACTAGAAATTTGGCGTTTAAATTTTGACTTTAATCGTTAATTCGTTTTCGAAGCAAATCGAGTTATGAATGCTGCGATTGACACAAAGGTTCGTTTATTACTCTAAATTTTTGGTGCATGTCATTTTTTAAATAACTTTCTAGGCCATTTTAGCTTCAAAATTGGTACCTTTTAACCAATTTATTTTATATATATATTATATATATATAGATAATATAATATATATATATATCTATATATATTATATATATATATATATATACGCACGGGGGGAGATCCGCCGTCGATTTGTGGGGAGAGATCTGTTTGATCGTCGCTGGGTGGGTCGTCCAGATCCGCCGATCGACCCGTACATCGTTGATCCGGAGATCCAGCGCTCCCGATTCTGCGGGCCCGAGTCCCCTTCTCCCATGTAATATTCCTCCAATCTCTCTAACTTCTCCCTCCGTAGGGAGAACGGTACGCTACCACCCCCCTTCTTCTCTCTCTTCTCTCTTCTCTTCTTCTTCTCGTCCATCACCCGGTGGGGGGGCCGGAGGCCCCGGGTACGGGGGGTCCTTATGGTTGGTTACTGGATTGTTTCATGTTGCCTCCACGGTTCACATTCCCCTCTTCCTCTTCCTTCGGCTATAAATGTGGTGTGCGCTTCACAGGTGATGCTTGCAGATCTCCCACCTCCTTTCTTTAGTCTCTCTGCTTCCCTATATGAGAATTTTGGTATTTATAGTAGTATTCACTCGACACCTACATTTCTTGAGGTCTCTTTTCTCACCATATATTAGATTTTGTAGTTTATAGTACTGGTTATTATACCTCTTAATTATTGTTATATATATAATTATTATGCAAAAAAATTACGCAATATGTCTTTCAAAATATATAAATAATTCTTGCAAAAAAAAATAAACAATATTTTCTTCAAAATTCTAGGAAGAACAGCTCTATTTCATGGTCATGAACACACCATTTATCTGTAGCTGAAGATAAGTATATGAAGAGCCCTTTCATTTGTATATTCTCCTGGGCTCTCTCGTGCCTACCAGAAGGTGCCTTTTATTTATGTATTATGTATATGTATATTATAAGTATCCATGTATTTTTATACTATAGCTGATTGAGTAGAAGTTGCTTTATTTTCTTTATGTAATGTGTTCAATATACTATAAAA
>JAQNDB010001614.1:0-47064 GCA_029204045.2 Tillandsia leiboldiana | reverse complement strand
TTTCCAAGATCATGTTCGGATTGGAAAGTACCTTTTTATCTCTACAAACTGCAACTCGCACACTGGCAACTGACAGATAAATCACCATAGGTCTTTTGAATTCAAAAACCAGTCAAAATTTACTTTTAGACTATTTATTAAAATAAAATATTTTGAGTTTTATAATTGAGTTAAAAGATCCAACTTTCTTCAACTTCATTTCAAGACTTGAGACTTTCACGAAACTACGCCAACTCAAATTCCGTAACAATCTCCCCCCTTTGCGGTTTCGTGACAAAACATAGATCCACTAAAGAAAATTCAAAAAGATATTTTTGTTGCTATCACCATACAACAAAAATTTACAATGGAGATCCAAAATACAATACATGAGTTAAACTCCTAAAACAGACTCTAGACTTAGACATCTGTACTCTCTGCAAAAAGAAATCATTCTTGACAAAAGAAATCGTTAGATACCTCAAGAATTTTGTATCATTCAAAAACCACAAACAGAGATGAAGTTTAAACTCATTTATACTTACCATGACATTTATATTCAGATATGTAAACAGATCATAGTTAAAAAAACACCAACATATCTTCTTTGCACGTAAAAACCAAATGTCATGAACATGTTTGTGACAAACTTATATATATATAGATATGTAATTGATCAGAGTTAAGAACCAACATATCTTCTATGCAATCAAAAACCAAATGTCACAAACTTGTTAGTGAACATCAACTTGTTAGTTATATTACATGCCCAAATAGTTAGCAAATAGTTAGTCGAGGCATGCATTCAAACAAATGGAAAAACCAAAGTTGAAGTTCTACTTACCTTTGTGTTTCAACTTACCTTTGATGTTCCAACACATCATCATGTTCAATCAATCATTGTTCAAGTTCTCTATAAACTCTCTCCCCCTTTTTGTCACAAAATTAGCCAAAAACACAAAAATTTAAGGAGAGTTAAAGATTTCAAAAATTGTTCCGAAAAATAAGAACTAGAACTAAAAGTAAGTCCTAAAAGCTGAACTAAAGTCTAAAAAGATAAAATCCTGCACAAATCTGCACAAAAATTGTTAAAGCACGAATTAGTCATCCGAGTCTGAGTCCTCAGACGCACTATATCCCATCTTAGTGAACATGTTCTTGATCAATTTCCTCATTGAATTTACTTTCTTGGTCAATGTAATTTGGGATGCCGTTATGATCTCGAGTTCTTCAGACATTCGCCTTTGTTCTGATGCTTGTTGAGACGGTGAGGCCGAGGTGCCGACACAAGGTTTCTTTCCAGTGGAATGTGTCGAAGTAACATGTGGTAATTTGTGAAGTGACTTCACAATCGTTGACTCATCTATCATCCCCCAACAGTGTTGATAAGATGTCGAGCTTATATCAATGTCAAACTTTTGTAAGATCCTCATGATGATTAACGGAAACGGAAGTCGCTCAGAAGGATGAGGATGCACAATATATCTTGACATTCTATTCCAAATTATGTAGGGGATATTCATGTTCAATCCTACAGCCTCAGAGGGATGACCTAAGAGATATAGGAACAGCAGTCTCTCCCATCTCACGACCTTAGTCTGCATGTTAGGTAGAATGTTGTAACACGTGATGAAATTTAGAAATCGGTACTCCAGTCGAAGATGTTTGGATTTTACACTTTTACCATTAGCTGAATTCGTTCCTTCCAAACAAATTTTATCTATCACTGTTCGCCACAAGGCATTCGTCAAACTTCTTCCTTTCAAAAAGTTGAGTCCCGATGTGTTAGATTCCATTCCAAGGACTTCGCCAATTAGCTGCGGAGTGATTTTAAGTTTCATCCCTTGGATATTTGTATAGAAATGCATTGATCCATTTTCATCTTCTCGAAGATGTCTTGCATTCGTGTAAAAGGTTCTTACACGATACAAACAATACCCAAGTAGTTCGGGGAATCGGCAGACTTGGATGAGATTAGCTTGCTCAATCAAGGTTCCAAACTCAGGTGAGTGATTTCGGAGAGCTTCAATGTTGACATGACGTTCACCGATGCATTCACGACGTTCAAATGCTCGAACGCGATCCATGCTGACGAACACTCCTTCCACGCGAGGCGGGGAGTCAGGAACTATCGGTGTGTTAAAATCAGCGTCTCGTCGTAGTCCAAAACGTCTAGTTACTCGTTTCCTTTTCACAGAGATGGTTGGTTTAGTCATAGGCGCTTTTCCTTTGTCCATGGGTGCTTTTCCTTTCGAAGCATCGGACGCCTTTTGTTCAGGCAATGATTCATCATCATCTGTCAATGCAGTCCAATCTATCTCGTGACAATCCACCTCTGTATCACTGACCTCGACAAATTCACCTTTTTGTTGTGTTTTCTTAGCTCTCTTTAATTTGTTTGTGGCCCGAGTGTGCACTATTGTGACCAACAAAAGAATGATCCATGAGAATCCCATTGATCCAAGTGCTTTGAGAAGATTTAAATCCTGTGAAGACCAACTCAAGAACACAAAAATTCTTAGTTTTCAAAAATTGAAAAATTGTACCCAAACAATCATAATCATGTAGAGAGACTAAGAATCAAATTAGTTTTGCAAAAAGGACTTCTGAAAATAGATCAATTGCATGAATTTCGAAAATCCTTATTATATGCCCTAAAACCGAAATTTTAGAAATCGAAGCCTAAAAATCCGTTAATCAGGAGAAAACCTAGCATATAATCAAAACTAATCTACCCAGAGTTCTTATTTCAAAAGAAATTTGATCAAAAACCATCCACAAACAAAGTTGATCCAAGAAATTCGTGCGTTTGAGGAGGAAAAGAGAAAAACGGTGAAAAACTGAGATTTTGATCAATAAAACTTACTTGGAATTGAAGAACTTGAGTTTGAAAGCTTCCAAGGAGGATGAAATCTAGAGAGAAGCGCTCTGGAAACTTTTGAACAAAAGATTGGAGTAAAAGAAATCAAAACCCTTTTGTTCTTTATAAAAACCTAGCCGCGATCCGGATCCTCCCGAGCTTGCGATCCGGATCGGCTACCCGCAGTAAAAGAAAACTGCGTTCGGGATCCGGATCGGCAGGTCCAATCCGGATCGTCAGCCCGCAGGAGAAACCTGCGTTCGGGATCCGGATCACCTTGCCCGATCCGGATCGGCCCCAACTTTTTCTTTAGAAAAATTTCAGAGAAATTCAAGAAAAACCAGAAAAAGATTGTAAGCACAAAGGTGTATTAACTTTAAACAAAAAGCATCGTTTCACACAACAAGAATTAGATTATGCTAAATCTATCAGTAATATCCAAAAATGAAACGAAAATTTACAAGAATTAAATCCCTTAAAGTTGAACACCTTCAATCACATCTAACTTGATCTTATGAGTAATGCCTTTATCAAATAATCAATTCGATAAAGAAAATGAAATACAAAGATCAATAGATGTTTGAAATCCCAAATATGGTAGATAATATTTCTAGACAATCTGTTGAAGAGAGTGGCTCTTTGAGCATCTTTCTTTAAAATCCCACCTTATACCAACCTTGAAATTTGACAGAGTCAAGTATTTCAACATGCATTTTACTTAATCAAAAATTTGAACAACCATGCTTGGTATACATGTGGTAGCTGCACACAATACTCGGACGACCGAGGTGGTAGCTCTTTCCTCCATGTGGTGGTAGTTTTCACACTCCTCATTGGGATGTAACTCTTTCCACATCTTTTGAGCATTTTACATTATCTTTGACTCCCCCTCAATTGGCTATCAATTATTTAAGATATAAAGTATTCAACCAAAAATTGATCTCGATTTCATACTCGACAAAACAGTCAAAAAGATAATGACTATACCAAGAGATCATTGAGAGAGAAATTGACTTTGATCACTTTAGAAGATGATTTAATTAACATAAACGATCATTGCAACAATGAAATATTATGATGGCAAAAGCATAATAAATTTCTAAATGTGTGAACAGATGCAATTTAAAGTCAATTAAGATCTATGCTCAATTACTATCCTATGTATAAACATAGATATTGAATAGAACAAAACAAATACAAAACCTATCCTAAGCAAAGATTTCAAAAGGAAGATTATTTCAAGGAAAGCATCCCAATTGCTTTTCGTAAATGAATAAAACGTTTTTGATCCAAAGGTTTTGTTAAAAAGTCAGCTAATTGATCTTCAGTTGAAACATATGAAAGTTGAAGAGTATTTGATTCAACTAGCTCTCTAAGAAAATGATATCTAAGTTCAATATGTTTTGTTCTAGAGTGCAACACAGGGTTTTTAGAAATGTTAATTGCACTTGTGTTGTCACAAAGAATTGTTACCGAAGATGCTGAAATGCGGAAGTCACTCAATACGCTTTTCATCCAAATGAGTTGAGTTGAGCAACTTCCAGCTGAAATGTATTCCGCTTCGGCAGTCGAGAGTGCTATGCAATTCTGCTTTTTACTGTGCCATGCAACAAGGCAATGGCCAAGATAGAAGCATGCACCACTCGTGCTTTTCCGATCATCCACTGATCCTGCCCAATCGGCATCTGAGTATCCAACAATGTCCAGACTTGTTCCCATAGGATACCAAATTCCGAAATTAATTGATCCTTTGATGTACCGGATGATCCGTTTCACCGCTTTCAGGTGAACCTCCTTTGGTGCTGATTGATATCTCGCGCAAATCCCAACACTAAAGGATATATCCGGGCGACTAGCCGTGAGGTAAAGTAGACTTCCAATCATACTTCTATACAGTTTCTCGTCTACATTCTCACTATGTGATTCACTTCCAAGTCCCTTGTGGCTAGTTCCCATTGGAGTTGGAAAATCTTTACAATTTTCTAGATCAAACTTTTTGACCAACTCCAGTGCATACTTGGATTGACTCAAGTGAATACCTTCATCATTTTGTTTAATTTGCAATCCAAGAAAATAAGACAGTTCGCCCATCATGGACATCTCAAATTCGCTTTCCATGGTCTCCGCGAATTTAGAAGCATCATTATCTTTCGTTGCACCAAATACAATGTCATCGACATAGATTTGTGCTACAATGAAATTATTTTGATAATGCTTCACAAAGAGAGTCCTGTCAGCTCCCCCTCGAGTATAGCCCTTCTCCAAAAGGTGCTTTGTTAACCTTTCGTACCATGCTCGCGGTGCTTGTTTCAGACCGTAAAGAGCCTTTTTCAAACGAAAAACATGGTTAGGTTGTTTATGATCTACAAAACCTTTCGGTTGAGCTACATAAACTTCCTCATTTAAAAACCCATTTAGAAATGCGCTCTTGACGTCCATTTGAAATAATTTGATTTTAAAATGACAAGCAATAGCAAACAATATACGAATGGACTCGAGTCTAGCTACAGGGGCGAAAGTTTCGTCAAAGTCTATACCTTCTACTTGAGAGTAGCCTTGAGCAACTAGTCGTGCCTTGTTCCTGATGATAGTACCATCTTCATCTTTCTTGTTCTTGAAGATCCATTTGGTACCTATCACATGATGTTGCTTTGGAGGCTTCGTTAATTCCCAGACTTTGTTTCGCTCAAATTGATGGAGCTCTTCCTGCATTGCTTTAATCCAGTAGTCATCCTGAAGAGCTTCATCTATTGTCTTTGGTTCGATTAAGGATACGTAGCAAGCAAATCCGCAAACCAACTGCCTTCGAGTTCTAACTCCTTCTTGTGGATCTCCAATGATGTTCGATTCCGGATGATCCTTGGAGATTCGTAGCGTTTGTTGAAACGGAGTACTCGGAGGTATACGAGATGATTCCTGCACATTAGATAAACTAGAAGAACCATTAGATGCATCATTAATATTGGAAGTATTATCATGAGAAGATGCACTAGCAGGAGAATCATCATCTAGAGAGATATCGAGGGTAGATTTTTCAGATTCAAAATGAGAAGCTTCATCTACTTTAACATTTATAGATTCTACGATCGTCTTAGATTCAATGTTAAATACTCGATATGCTCTGCTATTCGTAGAATAACCCAAAAAGATCCCTTCATCACTTCGAGAGTTGAACTTTCCAAGATTTTCACGGTCACGTAAGATGTAACATCGACTCCCAAAGATACGAAAGTACTTGATATCCGGTTTTCTACTAAACCACAGCTCATATGGTGTATTCAAGGTTCCTGGGCGCAAATACACTCTGTTAATGACATAGACAGCGGTGTTCACAGCTTCAGCCCAAAAAATGTAGCGGTAATTTCCGGCTATGAAGCATCACACGCGCCATCTCTTGAACAACCCTGTTTTTGCGCTCAACAACACCATTCTGCTGAGGTGTATGGGGTGCCGAGAATTCATGTTTAATGCCATTTGAAGTACAAAAGTCAATGAATTTTGAATTTATGAATTCTCCACCCCTATCACTTCTAACACGAATGATCTTTTCATTCTTTTCAATCATAATACGATGGCAAATCTCATGAAAAGAGTCAAACGTATCAGCTTTCTCTCTCAAAAATGCTACCCATGAAAACCGAGAGAAATCATCAACCAATAAAAAAAAAAAAATATACAATTTACCTTGCAAGGATGGTTGACGAGTTGGCCAAAAGAAAAGGAAGAAAAGAAAATAGTCTACACAAACTATACAAGATTTAATCGTAGAACGATTAAGGACAAGGAGGGGTTTCACCTTTGCATACCCAAACCTTTTGAGTTTTGGAGTATGTTGGTAAAGGTTGAGAGATTCTCCTTGAAGACGACGTCTTGTATGATTGATCTTTTTCTTTTGTCATCGTCTTGTTTGAGGTGCTACCAATGTTCTTTCCTTTTGAAAAATCCTTCCTTGAATTCCGGGAAGTGAGCTTATTGGTAGCAATTGCAAGATGTGGTTGATTTGTTCTTTGAGCTCCAATCTCGCAATTTCTTTCGATGTGCCCTGCCAAATTACAACGAAAACATACCTTTGAGCTTGACGATTCCGAAGAGGATGAGGTAGGTTTGTTGTCGTTGTTTGTCTTGAATTCCGGTGTCGGAGGAGGAGATACCGACTGAGCCACAAAGACTGTCCCACTCGAACTTGGACTGTTTCCAGTTTGAGTGTACCCGAGGCCGAACCGATTTGTTTGACCAAGACCAAGGAGTTTATCCAACTTACTCCTTCCTAAAGAGAATTGTTGTAAGTCATCTTTGAGTTGGAGAATGGTCTCTGTCATTTCCCGTCTTTCCTGTCGGCCCTCGCCATAGAGCTTCAAGAAGTAGTTTGCTTTGTTCACCATATCTATATAGTTCTTCTTGAGCTGCTCATTGGACTCTTGAAGCGAAACATTTGCTTTTATCAAACTATCCCTTTCCACTTCAAGATCGGTCGAGAGAGAAGTTACCCTTTTTACTTCTTCTTCGAGATCCTGCAATCTCCCTCTCAACCCCTTGTTTTGCTTAGCCGGTTTCTTTAAATCCTGTAAAGATCTGTGATAGGCTAGAGCAAACTCTTCACCTTCCGAATCATCCGATTCATTGTCCATTGCATTCTTTTCAACAGTGGAGTTGGACAATGATTCAGACGTAGTTGCCATAAAGCACATGAATGGTGAAGATGTGGACGCGTGGAATGCCGTGGAGCTCTTTTCTTCATCACTTGAAGACGACTCATTTGACGTTGAGTTGTCATCCCAAGTGACGACTTGCATCGCCTTCTTCTTTGCCGGATACTTGTTAGGACACTCCGTTGCAATGTGGCCGTAGCCTCGACATTTGAAGCATTGCAGTTGTCCTTCTGAACTTTTCTTATCCTTTGAGAAGTTCTCCTGCTTTCTTGACTTGTGACTTGGAGTACCCTTGCCTTTGTTCCACTTTCCGAAGGATGGAGATTTGCTTGAATTACCCCTTCGGAAGTTGCGGCGAAACTTCCTTGTCAAGAGAGCGAGCTGCTTCTCAAATTCCTCCATAGAAAGGTTCTCGTCATCGTCCGAGGAGGATGTATCCGCGTCTTCTTCCTCAGTTGTTTTCAACGCATAACCTGAAGACTTAGAAGTGGATGCTTTTCCAGAAGAATTGTTAGTATTAAAAGTCATTTCATAAGTTTGTAATGAACCAACTAATTCTTCTACACGTATTTCGTCCGGGTGTTTAATAGTTTCAATGGCAGTAACCTTTGGGCGAAATCGTTCAGGAAGAGTTCTTAAGATTTTTCTTACAATCTTAAATTCTGGAATCTTCTCTCCCAGATTAGCACATGAGTTTACGATGTCTTGCAATCGTGTATAGTAGTCCGTGAAAGATTCATTTTCTGCCATCAAGATGGAGTCAAACTTGCTCGTAAGCATCTGCAGTTTCTGAATCTTCACGAGGTTAGTTCCCTCATGTGTAACCTGGAGAACATCCCAGATTTCTTTCGCAGTCTCACATGCCGAGACGCGAGAGAATTCAGTTTGAGATAAGGCATTAAAAATAGCATTAATTCCCTTGCCATTGTAAGAAGATAACTCAAACTCTTCCTTGGTCCATTTCGACCTAGGTTTTAAGGTGTGAACATCAGAGATAAGTTCAGTTGGATTAGTCCATCCTGATTCAATAGAATGCCACACCCTTTCGTCGATGGAAGATAAAAAGGCTTTCATCCGTACTTTCCAGTACGCATAATTTGTTCCATCAAAGAAAGGGGGTCGATTGATGTTTCCACCTTCAACCATTGTTCACAACCCTATTCCCGCTCTGATACCACTTGTTGGGTCGTATATAATACGGATCTAAATAGGGGAAGAAACACCTAGAGGGGGGTGAATAGGTGTAAACGTATAAACACTCAAAAATCGTTGCGATAAAAACCCAATGCGGAAATGAAAATAACTCGCAAGATTTTTACGTGGAAAACTCCATCACCGGAGTAAAAAACCACGGGACCGATAACACGGCAGAAATCCACTAGAATTAAAACACGTACAAGGTGATTTACCGTACACACTTACGACTCAACCTTTTCCATACGCTCCTAGAGGATCTTCTCCGCTCGCTCCAGACGCTTCTCGAATCCACGATCTGCGCCCAACGCCGAATCCACGGCGTCCAACGTCGAATCCACGACGTCCGACCGAATCCACGGTCTTCACCCAATAGCACCGTTCGAATCCACGAACGTGCCTCGCTCCGAATCCACGAGAGCGATTGAACCTTGAATCCACAAGGACACGCGAATCCACGCGCCGATTTTTGGGGAAAATCGTTGTTTTTTTTGGGTGGTGATGATCCGCCGAATACTTAGATCAAAGATAGATCGGAAATACCATCTAAGTATTCATTAGTTTGATTCAACTCAAGATGTGAGTATGAAAACCTAGAATCAAACTAATCAATATAGATGAAGAAACATAGAGTATTCTCTAATGATTTCCTTTCTTCTCTATATGTGGATCTATAGCCGTATAAGATGATATATGAAAATGACGGCTATGTGGATTCACCCTAGAAAAGGAGTCATAGGGTGTATTTATAGGTTAGAAACCCTAGGAAGGAGATAAGAATCAAAAAACTGCCATTTCTGGATTTTTACGGACGGCGATCCGGATCGTGATAACTAGGATCCGGATCGTCATAACAAAACAGCCAATTCCAGAAAAACGAAGGTTCGGGATCCGGATCATGTGACTATGATCCGGATCGTTCATACAGTTCACCAAACATCAACGTTCGGGATCCGGATCAAGAGACTACGATCCGGATTGCGACGATGTATGAACGAACCACCTTCGGGATCCGGATCGAACAACCTGATCCGGATCCTGAACATGTCCCAAGTCCAGTTTTTGATTTTTATGCAATGAAAGATTCTTCCAAGTGTTTCTACACTACAAGAAGTATTCGGATCACACAAATTCTTTAGTTAAACATACCTGATCCTTTTGAATTCTTCTTTCTTGAGATTGAGTTAAAAGATCCAACTTTCTTCACCTTCAATCTTCAAGACTTGAGACTTTCACGAAACTACGCCAACTCAAATTCCGTAACACAACTTTAAGGGATTTAATTTTTGTAAATTCTCGTTTCATTTTTGGATATTATTGATAGATTTGGCATAATCTAATTCTTGTTGTATGAAACGATGATTTCTGTTTAAAGTTGATACACATTTGTGCTTACAATCTTTTTCTGGTTTTTCTTGAATTTCTCTGAAATTTTCTAAAGAAAAAGTTGGAGCCGATCCGGATCGGGCAAGATGATCCGGATCCCGAACGCAGGTATTCTTCTGCGGGCTGACGATCCGGATTGGACCTGCCGATCCGGATCCCGAACGCAGTTTCTCACTGCGGGTAGCCGATCCGGATCGCAATCATGAACTGATCCGGATCGCGGCTAGGGTTTTATAAAGAACAAAAGGGTTTTGATTTCTTTTACTCCAATCTTTTGTTCCAAAGTTTCCAGAGCTTCTCTCTCTAGATTTCACCCATCTTGGAAGCTTTCAAACTCAAGTTCTACAACTCCAAGTAAGTTTTATTGATCAAAATCTCGGTTTTTCACCGTTTTTCTCTTTTCCTCCTCAAACGTGATGAATTTCTTGGATCAACTTTGTTTGTGGATGGTTTTTGATCAAATTTCTTTTGAAATAAGAACTCTGGGTAGATTAGTCTTGATTATATGCTAGGTATTCTCCTGATTAACGGATTTTTAGGCTTCGATTTCTAAAATTTCAGTTTTAGGGCATATAATGAGGATTTTCGAAAATCATGCAATTGATCTATTTTTAAAAGTCCTTTTGCAAAACTAATTTGATTCTTAGTCTCTCTACATGATTATGATTGTTTGGGTACAATTTTTCCAACTTTTTGAAAATTAACAATTTTTCATGTGTTCTTGAGTTGATCTTCACAGGATACATTTCTCACTAGCAATCAAAATGGTGATCACTTGGATTGTTTTCCTACTTGCTGCCATGGTTCATACCAAGGATACTGTCAAGCCTAAGAAGGCTAAGAAAGCGAAGAAGACCAAGGATGATTCCGACACTGAATCAGAGACGGAGTCGATCGACTGGGATAACATCGAAATCGAGCAAGCTGCTCCCATTGTCTCCAAAGGGAAAACAACTGCTGAAGCTTCAAAGCCTACTGCAGCTGAAAAAGGAAAAGCCCCTATGGAACCAAGTCCAATTGGAACAAAAAGAAAAACCGGTGCAAGAAAAAGAGGCAGTGCTCAGGGAATTACCATTGAGGAACCAGTTGCTAGGCAGCTTCCTCCACAAGACTTCATCAGCTCCGAAAGAATCAAGGATTTTGAGAAGAGGGAATGCATTGGCGAGAGACATGTCAATGTCAAACCAATGAAGGAACGATCTGTAGCTTTTGGGACTTTGTTTGACCAAGTTGGTCTTGCTCAAATTTGCAACTTCCCTGAGACTACTGGGTACTGTCCACACTCAGTTCGAATGTTTTATCAGAACGCTGCAAGTCTGATTGATCACGAGGATGGACGTCGAGAATTTCACACTTTGGTTAAAAATATCAAAATCAAAGTCACACCCCAGCTGATTGGAGTTGTGCTAGGTATGACAGCCAGAGCTGATGGACTCCATTACCTAAAAACTCAAAGCTTCAACGACAACTCCTGGAGAGCTGTACTTAATGGAATTTGTCTTCCAAATACTCGGTCGACTGGAAATTCTGTTTTCTCTAAAGAGCTTCGACCAGAGTATCGGTATATAAACTTCATTGTCTGCTACAACATTCTTCCCAACATGAATACGAAGGTTCTTCGATGGGACAGAATGTTATACCTTTATCTTCTTGGAAACCCGGCCGCATTGATGGGAGCAAACTTGAATATTCCCTATCTCATTTGGTCAAGGATGGCGCGGTATGTGGAACACTCTCATCCCACAGAAAGACTACCGTACCCAATGATTATCATGCGCATCCTTAGAAAGTTTAAAGTCGATACAAGCGCAAGCTCATACATGTACAATTTGGGCACCATTAATGAGACAACAATTGTAAAGTCTCTCTCGACAAAGCCAGATGAACCCTTCATACCTCCTCACCGGCAACGAGCACAACAACAACAAGCGACAACCTCTGCACCGGCAGCAGCTCCTCCAGTCCAACCAGCACCTCCGGCACAACAAACACCGCAATCAACTTCTGATGATGATGTATCTGTTACCTCAATCTATAAAGAACAGCAAAGGCTCTCCAACGAGCAAGAACGTATATCAAATGAACTAATTGAGGTAAAGGAAGAAATAAAGAAGGTAAATAAGAATCAATCATCAATGAACAAGCGATTAAAGAAGATATTCCAAATTCTCGGCTGTATCAGTTCAGACGAGTCTGAATAATCCGTATCCTTCCAATTTCTGTTTATTATGCATATGTTTAGATCTTTCTTTTGTGCAGGTTTTTAAGTTTTAGTTTTAGTCTTTAGTTCTCCAACTTGAACTGTTAACGATTCTCTCCACTTTTGGTAATTTTGGCTTTGTTTGTGACAAAAAGGGGGAGAGAGTTTAGAGAACTTGAACAATGAATGATGATGTGATTTGTATAACATCAAGGTACAATGATGACTGAGAACAGAACAATGATTGAATGATGATGTGATTTGTATAACATCAAAGTACAATGATGACTGAGAACAGAACAATGATTGAACAATGATGATGTGAATGATTGAACAATGATGATGTGAAAATTTTGTATACATCAAGGTAAGTATCACTTCAACTTTGGTTTTTATCTAGTGATTGGTTGCATGTCTCCACTAACTATTCGACTAATTATTTGGGCATGTAATATGACTAACAAGTTGATGTTGGACTAACACTTTATGACATTTGGTTTTTGATTGCGTAGAAGATATGTTGGTTCTTGACTATGATTCTCTTACATATCTGAATTCTCAAATGTCATGATGATCAGATAAACTCTATCTCTGTACTAGGTTTTGAATGCTAAATATTCTTGAGGTATCTAACGATCTCTTTTTGTCAAGAATGATTTCTTTGTGCAGAGAGTACAGATGTCTAAGTCTAGAGTCTGTTTTAGAAGTTTATCTCATGTTTTTAAATTTTTGGATCTCCATTGTAAATTTTTGTTGTATGGTGATAGCAACAAAAATATCTTTTTGAATTTTCTTGAGTGGATCTGTGTTTTGTCACGAAACCGCCAAAGGGGGAGATTGTTACGGAATTTGAGTTGGCGTAGTTTCGTGAAAGTCTCAAGTCTTGAAGATTGAAGGTGAAGAAAGTTGGATCATTTAACTCAATCTCAAGAAAGAAGAATTCAAAAGGATCAGGTATGTTTAACTAAAGATTTTGTGTGATCCGAATACTTCTTGTAGTGTAGAAACACTTGGAAGAATCTTTCATTGCATAAAAATCAAAAACTGGACTTGGGACATGTTCAGGATCCGGATCAGGTTGTTCGATCCGGATCCCGAAGGTGGTTCGTTCATACACCAGTTCAATCCGGATCGTAGCCTCTCTTGATCCGGATCCTGAACACTGAGTTTACCATCTCCCTTGAACGATCCGGATCAGGCTTCGCAATCCGGATCCCGAACGTTGATGTTTGGTGAACTGTATGAACGATCCGGATCAAGCACTTCGATCCGGATCCCGAACCTTCGTTTTTTTGGAATTGCCTGACTCGTTACGACGATCCGGATCACAGCTAATCCGATCCGGATCGCCGTCCGTAAAATTTCCAGAAATGTTAGGTTTTTGATTCTTATCTCCTTCCTAGGGTTTCTAACCTATAAATAGACCCTATGACTCTTTTTCTAGGGTTAATCCAAATAGCCGTCATTTTCATATATCATCTTATACGGCTCTAGATCCACATATAGAGAAGAAAGGAAATCATTAGAAAATACTCTATGTTTCTTCATCTATATTGATTAGTTTGATTCTAGGTTTTCATACGCACATCATGAGTTGAATCAAACTAATGAATACTTAGATGGTATTTCCGATCTATCTTTGATCTAAGTATTCGGCGGATCATCACCACCAAAAACAACGATTTACCCCAAAAATCGGCGCGTGGATTCGCGTGTCCTTGTGGATTCAAGGTTCAACCGCTCTCGTGGATTCGGAGCGAGGCACATTCGTGGATTCGAAGGGTGCTATTGGGTGAAGACCGTGGACTCGGTCGGACGTCGTGGATTCGACGTTGGACGCCTTGGATTCGGCGTTGGGCGCAGATCGTGGATTCGAGAAGCGTCGCGGAGCGAGCGGAGAAGATCCTCTAGGAGCGTATGGAAAAGGTTGAGTCATAAGTGTGTATGGTAAATCACCTTGTACGTGTTTTAATTCTAGTGGATTTCTGCCGTGTTATCGGTCCCGTGGTTTTTTACTCCGGTGATGGAGTTTTCCACGTAAAAATCTTGCGAGTTATTTTTATTTCCGCATTGGGTTTTTATCGCAACGATTTTTGAGTGTTTATACGTTTACACCTATTCACCCCCCTCTAGGTGTTTTTTCCCCTATTTAGATCCTTATTACATATAACCCAACACGACCTAGGTTTTAAGGTGCGAACATCAGAGATAATTTCAGTTGGATTAGACCATCCTAATTCAATTGATTGCCACACCCTTTCGTCGATGGAAATTAAAAAGGCTTTCATTCGTACTTTCCAGTACGCATAATTTGTTCCATCAAAGAAAGGGGGTCGATTGATGTTTCCACCTTCAACCATTGTTTACAACCCTATTCCCGCTCTGATACCACTTGTTGGGTTATATGTAATAAGGATCTAAATAGGGGAAAAAATACCTAGAGGGGGGTGAATAGGTGTAAACGTATAAACACTCAAAAATCGTTGCGATAAAAACCCAATGCGGAAATAAAAAACAACTCGCAAGATTTTTACGTGGAAAACTCCATCACCGGAGTAAAAAACCACGGGACCGATAACACGGCGAAATCCACTAGAATTAAAACACGTACAAGGTGATTTACCGTACACACTTACGACTCAACCTTTTCCATACGCTCCTAGAGAATCTTCTCCGCTCGCTCCACGACGCTTCTCGAATCCACGATCTGCGCCCAACGCCGAATCCACGGCGTCCAACGTCGAATCCACGACGTCCGACCGAGTCCACAGTCTTCACCCAATAGCACCCTTCGAATCCACGAACGTGCCTCGCTCCAAATCCACGAGAGCGGTTGAACCTTGAATCCACAAGGACACGCGAATCCACGCGCCGATTTTTGGGGTAAATCGTTGTTTTTGGTGGTGATGATCCGCCGAATACTTAGATCAAAGATAGATCGGAAATACCATCTAAGTATTCATTAGTTTGATTCAACTCAAGATGTGAGTATGAAAACCTAGAATCAAACTAATCAATATCGATGAAGAAACATAGAGTATTCTCTAATGATTTCCTTTCTTCTCTATATGTGGATCTAGAGCCGTATAAAATAAGATATGAATATGACGGCTATTTTCCTTTTTTTTTTAGAAAAGGAGTCATAGGGTCTATTTATAGGTTAGAAACCCTAGGAAGGAGATAAAAATCAAAAACCTACCATTTCTGGAAATTTTACGGACGGCGATCCGGATCGGATTAGCTGTGATCCGGATCGTCGTAACGAGTCAGGTAGTTCCAGAAAAACGAAGGTTCGGGATCCGGATCAAAGTGCTTGATCCGGATCGTTCATACAGTTCACCAAACATCAACGTTCGGGATCCGGATTGCGAAGCCTGATCCGGATCGTTCAAGGAAAATGGTAAACTCAGTGTTCGGGATCCGGATCAAGAGAGGCTACGATCCGGATTGAACTAGTGTATGAACGAACCACCTTCGGGATCCGGATTGAACAACCTGATCCGGATCCTGAACATGTCCCAAGTCCAGTTTTTGATTTTTATGCAATGAAAGATTCTTCCAAGTGTTTCTACACTACAAGAAGTATTCGGATCACACAAAATCTTTAGTTAAACATACCTAATCCTTTTGAATTCTTCTTTCTTGAGATTGAGTTAAATGATCCAACTTTCTTCACCTTCAATCTTCAAGACTTGAAACTTTCACGAAACTACGCCAACTCAAATTCCGTAACAAGCAATACTTGCAATAATTACCAACAAGTTCATCCACCAGAAATTTCGCAAGAACCATCCAAAGGTGAAGAACTATGGTAGTACACCACCCGAGACGACATCGTCATGGAACGTAAAGAAAAGTGATCAAACGTACAAGACGCGTTCACCAAAGAGATCAACGTCACGATCATTGCCGACGTATTCCAAAACTCGTAAGGTTTGGGTGCGCAAAGGTGAACTCTTCCCTTGTCTTGTCATTCACACATCACTACATGCGTATGACAATTCGTCTTGGTATCTGGACAGTGGTTGTTCCTGTCACATGACTGGTGATAAAAACTATTTTCAATCTTTAGAGAAAACCTCCAAAGGACTTGTAGTTTTCGGAGATGGTTGATCTTCAAAAATAGTTGGCAAAGGAACAATTGCTATTCCATATGGCTCGGTTTTGAACAATGTTTTATTTGTTGAAGCCCTTAAGACTAACCTCATAAGCATTAGTCAATTGTGTGATAATGGTTTTTCAGTTAATTTCTCTTCTGTTGAATGTATTGTAACTGACGAAAACCATTCATTCTTTTTGAAAGGGGTTAGATATCAAAATAACTGCTATGTAGTTCCTAATAATTCTCTAGATCATTGTAACCTAGTGTCGCTTGATAATAAAACTCTTTGGCATTAAAGACTAGGTCACATGAACTTTAAGGAACTATCTAGAATATCTAACAAAGACATAGTTAGAGGTGCTCCTAAATTGAGTTTTAAAGAAAACCATGCGTGTGGTGGTTGCCAAAAGGGAAAACAAACTAGATCCACTCACAAAAATTTGAACCATGTAGGAACAAAACGCCCATTAGAATTATTGCATATGGACTTAATGGGGCCAACTCGTCAACCTAGTTTGGGTGGAAAATGGTATATTTTTGTAATATCATAGATTTTGTAACACTTCATACCTCCTGCTAATAAAGTTTCCGTTTAATGTAACTAATGTAACGGGTTTACTTAAGTCGATAATTCGGAGGTGCGGGTATTTTTCTGCGATAGAGCTCGGAAAATGGAGAACGGCAGTGCGATCAGATCCGGATTCCGACTTACGAAACTCCCGAAAAGGGGTAGAAAGTGATCGCAATGGCCAGGGGGTGCATCGAAATCCGCGTAAGTGATTTGGCACGCTTTCCGAGGAAAAAGAGGGAATTATCTTTAAAGAATTATCCCGAAGGATCTTAATTGAGGAATTAATTAATTGAGGAATTAATTAATTGAGGAATTAATTAATTAGGATTTTAAAATACCCGATGTGGTTTTTGTCGTACAAAAAGATTATTTTGTACCTCCTCCCGAAAGAAAGAGAGAGAAAAGGAAAAAGACGAAACACTAACCGGAAGGAAACGAGAGGAAAGGCGAAACCCTAATCGGAAGGGAACGGTGGAAAAGAAGGAGAAGGCTAAAGGACCCAAATCCTCCCGACGAACGTGCCGAAGCCGGGAGCGTGAACGGATAACCGTCTCCTACGATTAGAGGTAAACTAGATTTATTTTCGTATAGTTTTGCTCGGTTTTTGGATTTCGGTCTTTCATGGAGTTTAGGAGTAGCCGTTTTCTACCCAACGCGTCGCGCCGCGAAGCCCTAGGGCATCGCCGCGCGACCGTAATACGCGACGCGCGGGGACGGTGCCCGCGCGGCCGCGGCTAGAGCCGCGCGGGACCAAGCTTCCTGCGTGGCCGCGGCTAGGGTAAACGCCGTGCGGGGCCGGTGCCCTCAAGCGCCGCGCGGGGCCGGTGCCCGCTCGGCCGGGCAAGCGCCGCGCGGGACCGGTGCCCGCGTGGCCGTGGCAAGTGCCGCGCGGTCGAGGCACGTGCCGCGCGGGGCCCAAGCCCGCGCGGTCGAGGCACGTGCCGCGCGGGGCCCAAGCCCGCGCGGCCGTAGCCAGTGCCGCGCGGGCAGGCACCCGCGCGGCTGGGGGCGAGCGCCGTGCGGGGCCACGCCCGCGCGGCCACAGCTGGTGCCGCGCGGGCGGGCGCCCACACGGCGGCGGTGCATGCCGCGCAGGGCCTTGCCCGCGCGGCTGCGGTTTGTGCCGCGCGGGCGGGTGCCCGCGCGGCGGCGGCAGCACGTGCCGCGCGGGGCCATGCCCGCGCGGTTGCGGCGCGCGGGGCCGGCGCCCGGGCGGCCGCGGCTAGCGCCGTGCGGGGCTGAGGTCCGCACGGTTGCGGATGAGACCACGCGGGGTTGGTGCCCGCGCGGCCGCGGCGTGCGCCGCGCGGAGCTAGGGTCCGCGCGGTCACGACAAATGCCGCGCGGGGCCGATGCCCGCGCGGCCGTACGACCCGCAACTCCGCGGGGGCGGCCGCGTCGCTCAACGCGCGCAGGCGCCACCGCCGGGTCAAGTTGTCCTTAGTGTTTTTGAGTTGTTGGGCTCGGTTTATCCACTATTATATGTTTGATCTGACCACGGCTCTTTTGTGGACTACTTCTAGGCCCGGGCGTCAACAGAGAGCAAGGTTCGGTCTCCGTAGTACACGTTTCGCATAATGGAGGTGGGTAGGTGTTGGTTATTACCGGTGCGGTGTCGTTTCCGGATACTGGTTTTGATAAAGTAGATATGTTTATAGTTTGACTAACCCCATAGCATGTGAATCCCTTTTACTATGTCAATCAAAGCGGCTGCGGTCGCAGGTGCGTTATACTTTTCTGACTAGAGCGGCTGAGGTCGCAAGGCAATAAATATACTCATATAGCTTACACGCACACCGGCAGTTTGGCCACTGCAGAGGGTGTATTTTTCCGGAAAGATGGTAAGTCATTTACTCGTGTACCCCACAAGGGGAGGTTAGTGGGGACCCCTCAAGGAGAGGCGACTGCTACTTGGGCAGTGGAGGGGTTGGAGGCACCAAGAAGATGAGTACGGTATTGGGGTTGGGGCCCGAAATATTCTGAAAGCTGGGGTAGGTGCCCAGCGGGACTTTCAACAGGGATTTAGCGATACATGAGGGGGAGGGGGAAAGTAAATGCTCCGGTGATTCGGTGTGTTCATTCTATTATTGCGTTGACTTACATGTTTCTACTTTATCAGTCATTGACAACTCACACTGTGACAGGTTCGAGTAGGGGTGGAATTCGGGACGACGGTGAGGCATCAGTTAGAGGACACTAGCCAAGAGGGCTTGTAAAACGATACGTTATTTTCTTTACTTTTGGTTATTTCATTATACTATGGCTAGTTTAACTGTGATTCATTTACTGTGGTTTCTGATGGATGTTGGGATGAGGATTTTCTTGTAATTAACTAGTGAATGATAGGATGTGTAATCGTGGCTTGTTTTCAAATACAAACCGGTTTCAAAAGTGTTTTCAAAGCAAGTGCCGTGTGGGCACCGATTTTAAAACCCGTGGATTTATCCTTTCAAGTTAATGGCCGCACAAAGAGTTTGCGAAAACGTTTTAGAAAACTGGGTGTCGAGTGGGCACCGATTTTCTAAACCCATGGGTTTATGCTATAGTCTTATAGAATAGCGGTGATGATGTGATTTAATATATTCTCTCCTCTTTGCCTGTCATCTTTGGAATGGTTAAAGTATTCGACTTGCTGGCAACGCCGTGCATATACAAAGGAGACTCCGCCCGTTTGGGGAGTGAATTTGTATATGCGGCGGGTCTGATACGCGCCGGAGGCAAGGTTCAGTAAAATATTTTAGAAAAAAAAATAGGTACGTTTTCCGCAATGTTAGAACCTCCGGGGCGTGACAGATTTTATGGTATCAGAGAAAACAACTTTAACCAAGGTGATCATGACCAACATCCATAGAATATAATGACACAAGGGACTAACTAAGTTGATAACCAAAGTATAGGTGTGTCACATACGAGCGTGAGCGCGGAGAAATAAGGGATAGAGTCCCAGGGTTAGTAGGTCAAGGTGCTAGACCGAACGAACTATGATTAATAATTTTTCTTTGCTCACAGTGGAGAATGGCTCGTACAAGATTGTCGACTGAAAATGCAGGAGCCGATAATGTGATGATCCAGAATTCTACAGGGCTGTTACAGTGTGATCGGCAGCTTCTGGAGGCCTACGGGGCATGTCGGCGGTGTTCGTGCGCCAATTTGGACTCAAGTGATGAACTTTGGGCTTAAAATGGATCACGTGGGTGATCGGGGGGACCCCGTCGGATGTTTAGAGGTGTTTTCGTACAAATCGGATATCAAATTTGGACTCGGCACGAAATTCGGATTGAAAACGCCTTTCCGGGAGCCTCCGGCAATTTATCGGATGGGAATTTGGCGAAACGGACGTCAAATTCGGGTTCAGCGCGCGAAAACGGTCAAAACGGACTACCCACTTGTATTTTTGGTGCTCGGGTACTGTTCACTGCCGGAACAGTAACTCCGGCGATCGCCGGCGGCAGGCGGGCGGCGGCGGCGGCGGGCAGCGGCGCGGCCTCGGGCAGGCGGCAAGCGGCGGCGCGCGGCGCGGGCAGGGCACGGGCAGCGCGCGGGCGCGCGGGTAGGCGGGCGGTCCACGCGGCCAGCGTGCACCAAGGCGGGGGACACGTGGCATTATCCTATAGGCTGGGTCACAGCTTCCGGTCCACGGAGTATGGCGTTGGGTATTGGTTTATGGTGCACCGGGCTTGGACACGTGGCTGGTTCCTATTCGTTCGGTCCACAGGATTTAGTGCACCGGGTTCACTAGGCAGAGGCATGACACGTGGCAATCCCCCATTGGTTGGTCAACTGTGCGGGCAGAAGGGGCAGCAGGCGCGTCTGGGCGCGCGGGCAGGCGCGGTCGGGGGCCACGTGTCGCAGCTGGATTGGATGTAGTTGGTGTTTTGTGTTCTGTGGACACGTGGCAGCATTTTAGTGGACGGTTTTGGTGTTTCCTGTTCGGCGGGACACAGAGGGAATTAATGGAAAAGATTTTTCTGGTTTTTCCTATTATCTCCATCCGAGGCTCATTCAAAGGCATTTTTCACCACCTTAGAGGCTTCATCTTCTCGAGGAGTGAGAAGATGAAATCTTCATCAAGAAGAGAGGAAGCATCATGTGAAGTTTCGGATTTTTGGGCGACACGGATTATGAGATTTCCATTTCTCCGGTACGGCGCGACGTTCCTTCATCGGTGCATCCCTTTCGTCGCATTTCAATGCGAGAGCTCTTCCGGCCTACCCCGATCACATTTTCCGGCGATTCTTGCGCCATTGGAACGGCGACTGACAGAGCTTTAATGTTGGTATTTCCTGTTTTCCCTCATTTCACGCTTTTCGAGGAGTTGTTCTGAGTTTACTGTGACACCCTTTGCTGCGATTGAGTTTTGGACAGCGGTTCGATCTTTCAGCGATATCTCCGCAACCGGACATCGGATTGAGGTGATTCAAAAGGCATTTTGCATCTACACATCGCAAGGAACATCCCCAAATTTTCTTGGATTTTTCTGGATTTTCCTAGAAGGTGAAAAAGGCATTATTTTCAGTATTTGGTGCTGAAATTTACAGTACAGAGTTCTTTGGGATAGTCCCCTTGCCGAATTTATATCTCAGTGTAGGAAACTCGGATTTGAGCGTGCAGGTACTCGTTTCGACCGGCTCGTCGCGAAGATCGCGACGGTATATTTTTGGGAATTTTCTGTGCATAACTCGCAGGTGAAAAAGGCTCAACTCTGGACTGATTACTGGAATAGCATGTTTTGAGGATAATTGTATGTTTAATTGCATGTTTTGTGGTTATTGTGAACAGTGGTCGCGGCGGCTTATCTGTTTGGACTTGTGGCGTGAAAAAGAGATATTGGACAGCCTTGGGTTGCGCAATTCCAGGTGGGTGGTTGCTTTACTCCTCTTTTCTGATGTACCCACTAGGAATATTAGAGTGATCCCCTTTATTGAACATGTTGAATGGTCACCTAATGGACATGCATGCTTAACTGGATAATTGTGAGCCTATCATATGGAAAACATTATATTGGAAACTTGACATGTTGGAACTTATACATGCTTCATGGACATCGTTTAGCATTTAACCTTGCATGAGGGAGGGGGATGTACTTTCATATTGTGATATTATGAGGTGTCTTGTGGGAGGGTACCACTTGAGGATTTTTGGACAGGCATAGGTGGATGATTCATGGGGGTGGTTGTTGCTTGCCTCTACTTCTGACTTACTCACTAAATTTGTTAGAGAACCCCTCTTTTGGACATATTGATTGATTGCCATGCATGTTTGATTAATTTAAATGTGAGCCCATCATTTGAGAATAATCTGTGGACATAGCATGTTGGGAATCTGATTGGGATAATATTATTGTGGAAACGTGATTGCGAGGACATGCTTCATTGTGATAGTTAACATGCCATGTTAGCACATAGATCTCATAAAAGTTGGTTAAATGGACGAATTAGTGGGACATGATGACACATCTATGTGCGGGTATCACTTTGGGATTTATTATGGATCAGGGGTTATATACATGTGTAGTTGACTGATGACTTTAGCATGATGGTTATGTTTATGTGGATTTGTTATTCATTACACATGTGGAACTGTTATTTGATATTCTCTCTTTTATTCTTGCATGAGGACCTTTGCATGCTTGTATGGACATCTAGATAGGCCACTATTTTATTGCTACACTATCATATTGGGATCTGACTTAGGAGAAACCATGATTGCTTTCTTTTTCCTTCTTATTTAGAATTTCGAGTCATGTTGCTCGGGTTCGAGCGGGGGTTTGGGATAGTGTAGCCGGGACCTTGGGGTCGGAGACAGGGTGTACTCGATGTCGGACTTGGGGGTTATTGCGGCAACCGCGGACAGTAGGCGGTTGACCGGATATTGATTGTTCTACCCGATTGTGGATCTTGGGTTTTGGGACAGGCAGGCTTGATGGCAGGGTATTGCGGCAACCGCGGACCTTGGGCGGTTGACCGGATGTTGCTTATGTATCAGATTGGGTATCAGGCCTCTAGTGGATGGAGTTTTCCACTAATTGTTTATCTTGCATCAGGTTGAGATCGGGTCTCCCTTTAGTGGATGGGTTTTCCCACTTTGATCAGAGTCATGATGCAGTCCTGCTGATCTATGATACTTGTTACTGAGGCATTATACTCGTGTGGGTCGCTCCCCTCGAGTGAAACTCCGGAGTGTGTATATTTGTGACCGTGCCGGTCAGGAGCCGGTCTGTTGCCCTGGGGTAGGACCGTGCCGGTCAGGAGCCGGTCTGTTGCCCTTGGGATGGGACCGTGTCGGTCAGGAGCCGGTCTGCATCCCGTAGCTGAGTTGTTGGTTAGTAGGCATAGTGGGCAGTACGGGTGTTCACCGGTGTATAGTTGGGTCTAGGCAGGCAGGCATTTACATTTTGATGCATACATTCCGCTATTCTTTTAGCTCAGTTTTTAGAGGCATTCTAGTGGTAGTTTTTCATCATGAGTCATACTCATTGCATACCACCTTTATTCCTTTTGCCTGTGGTAGACCTAGTGGGCGTGTCAGAGTTGAGGTTTTACCCACTAGGGGAGGCTACTGGTTTACTAGTAGTCTCACCCCCATTCTTCTTTCCTCTTTTTCTTCTCCCTTGTTTTGCAGTGTCTTCTGCGGGTGCTACTTGGCTTACAATGGCGGGTCGAGGAGAGAGGACGGATGAGTAGATAGATCCCGAGGCAGGTTGAGCACCTTAGCTGGACTGTTGGTGTACCCATGTTTTCTCAGGCGGTAGTACTTTCACTTTTGGGACTGGCTTTCGCCAGCAGGTTGTATTTATTTTGTGAGCTGGGAGAGACTGCTGTATCATTTATATACAGATGTATTGTATTTTATTTCCAGCTTCAGTCTGAGATGCATTAGTTTTAGTTCAGCTCTGTTTTTATTGCTCTTTTATTATATCTCTTATATCTGAGCAGGTTACTGGCGCTTCGTGTACACGGGAAATACCGTGTGCACGGCGGATCTGTGGACGGGCCTGGGTTCTGGTTTACACCCGGGGCGTGACAGATTAAGTTGGTATCAGAGCTTAGGGATAGGTCGGTTGGGACTTAGGAAACCCTAGGCTTTTAGCAGACCCTAGGATGATAGGACGCGAGAGACGCGACACCTTGCGAAAGTCGGCGATTTATTTGTTTTACTCTTCCTGTGAGTGAAGAGGGATTGACATACTCTATTTCTGTGGGACAGTATGTTGGCTGCAGACAACATAAGGTTACAGAAATAGAAGGATGTCTTTGACTTTCGCTAGATTGGGTCGAGTGTTTGGGGTGTGCTGATTTGCGGTTTATCGTGGCGAGCGGTGTCTCCCCGACGTTGGGCCTTGACCCGGGCGCACCTTGGTGCGGCAGTTGGGTCTGAGCTAGTTGTTTCAGGCCGGATACCGGATTAGAGTCAGAGGACTCCGGACCCAGATGACAGGATTGTCGGAGGCTTATAAGCGGCAGAGTGAGCGGGCATCTGGTTTTGAGTGACACAGTTGTCGGAGCAGCGGGCAGCTCGACAGTGCTTCTTTCTGAGACCACCCGGTTGCAGTATCCTCAGGGGTGAGGATTTCTGTAGTACTGAGGGAGTGAGTAGCCCCTCCGTGCCAATGGTTAGTGCCGAGGCGCCGAGGCAGGGTGGATTGTTGACAGCGGATGAGCTATGGGACACCATTGATCAGTTGAGCCAGTTTCGGCAGTTAAACCACCCCAATTCATAGGATTAAGTTTGGAGCCTCTTGGGGTAGAATCGTGGTTGGTGGTGATGGAAAGACTGCTTGAGAGCCTCCTGGTGTCAAAAAGGGTTTATGCGGTTATCGAACTGCGCGCTCTATGACTTGGGGGACATGGCGCATAGGATATGCTTGACTGTGAGTGGATTGCATCAGGATACCTTTCAGGTTATTTGATTCCCTGTTTGGATTTTGGATGCCTCGATGGAGTAGGCATTGTGTATGGGGCGCAGCGTTGCAGCTCCTTTGTATAGGGGTCTGCCGCCAGAGGCGAGTCTTGGATAGAGGCGCTTGGCGCTAGGTGTTGGAGGACAGATCGGCCGGTAGAGACATTTTCGTTTTCCCTTCCAGGATTGTGGATATCCTTGTGGATGGATTATGTAAAGCTTACCCAAGGGGGATGTTACCCTTGGTGATTGATAACATGCATGTTTGGGTACAACATATGTGATTGAGGGGTGAGCTTAGTAAAGATAATTGTATAAGGAATTACATGGATTAATTGTGTTTTGTCATATGATGGATGTTTCTGAGATGTCAGTGATCGGGTGGACCCCGATGGCAGCATCGGCATCTTTATCAGAGTAGCACAGCGGTAGCATGGGTTCGTTGCTTGCGGAGGACCTTTCGTCGCCTCAGTGTGAGCAAAGGCAGAGATCGTGCTCTTTATGTGGATAGTCTTGATTTTCAGGCAGACTGAGCGGCGACCACTTGCGTCTTGCGGATTAGTCTGTGCCGCCCGGTTGGAGGGCGTCATGATAGTGGATCGAGTGTCGCCGGTGTGATTTCATCACAGCAGTCGGAGTTAGTGCACTTTGCATTCCTGCATGGACTAGAGGCAGAGTTGTTGCCCCGCGCACTAGAGGTACAGGTTACTGTTGGTATTGTGCAGGTGGGGAAGGCTTGTGGATCATATCCAGCGCAGTAGAGGCCGTAAGTTATGCCGGCAGACTTATTGGTATTTGTGGCCGTTCGGTGTTTAGACCCAGTGCTTGGGACTGGTTGGCATAGTGCCACAGGATGTTTGACTGCTGAGAGAAAGGACCTTGTTTTCTGCGAGGCAGACAATAGAAGGCTTGTTTGTTGCGACTGTTTGGGTACTCAGGTTACAGCGATAGTGTGAGAGGTGCCTACGGCGGCACCGGGACGTAAGGATATTCTTGTTGCCGTGAGATCCCGGGTGTGATTCCACCTGAGCTGATGATGATGCCGCCGGTTAGGGAAATTGTGATTTCGATTGACGTGGTTCTGGGAACCACGCCTACCTCGATAGCACCTCATTATATATCATTTGTAGTGCTGTGAGAGTTGTGGGCATAGGTGCGTGGACCTGATGGATAGAGGGTTTGTTTGACCTAGTGCCGCGTCGTTGATACACGACTGTGGGAGTTCTTTGTGATTGGAGCCCAGGCAAGTCCGGGTATTATTTAGGACCTTTTTGGATGGAGTTATACTCCGGCAGATGTTCGATTATGATGCCTGCACTAATTTGGAATTACAGCTGAGTATCTCGCCAAGATGGCGTTCATGACACGCTAGGGGCATTATGAGTACAGTGAGGCCAATGGAATGACTAATGCCTTGTTGCCTTTAAGATTGAGGAATTTTGTGTTCCAGTTGGGCTTGAACGGATTGATAGTGGCATTTTTCAGGGATATCTTGGCTTTTACCCCCTCCCTGAGTGATCTAGAGTTTGAGGAGCAATTGTAGATGCTGTGGCAAGGTCTGTGAGGATAAAGTTTTATGCCAAATGGTTTTGGTACAAGTTTTAGCTTTGAGAGCACATCCTCCTGGATTACGTATCTAGCCGCAGGGGCGGCGGTGGAAGTCCGGTCAAATTAAATGCTATTTGAGATGGGCCGAGATCGACAGTTACTTTTGAGGTGAGGAGCTTTTGGACCGGATGGTGCCAGCAGAGTTTGACGAGCGGATGGTAAGATAGGTACCAGCGCCGATTTTAGTATGGTCAGCGGAGGAAGATGGACTTGCGAGTGATAGTGATACCTCCCATAGTGGCTATGGAGCTACCATTGGATTTTGATGAGCATCCAGGATCACCCCGACCGGGCCACTGTGGTGGCGGATACCTAAAGCAGAAGAGCTAAATTGGGAGTTGAGTTTGACGGTTCCATAGCTGGCGCTGTGTGGGACCATGGTGGTGTACAGGGTTTGAGATTGTGTCCCAGGGGATCCCTTTTGAGGATAGGCTGCGGCTGAGCAATCTACTCGTGTGGTCTGGTTTTGACAGATTAAGTTGGTATCAGAGAACCCCTGCTTGTTAGGGCCCCTTTCCTGTGCGGGTGCTTGTGTAGAGGTGTTTCGGGTCGCCCTGGTCGAGTTGGCTCTAGAGGGTGATTTTAGTGCGTGTTGCACTGGCTGTTCGTTCTTTTCCCCCAGGCTTTTGATGGAGTCCCTGAGGTTTTCCTGCGTCTCAGCTCAGGAGTGTTATGTTTTGGACTCCTCGCCCGTGATTGACTCACTTCTTTGGAGCCCTGCGAGAGTTTGGAGTACGAGGGACGCTCGTTGCGAATTCCGGCTCGTGAGATGAGGGAATTGCGCAATCGGGCTATGCCGTACTGGTTGTTGCTGTTGTTGTTGCTGAGGAGTAATCACGGGGAGTGATAGGCGACTGGAGAGCGGGAGACGGCGGTGTTGAGTACTTACCCCTGGTTTCTGAGACTCCTTGAGAGTTGCTTTAGTTTCGAGGACGAAACTTTCTTTTAGTGGGGGAGGATGTGATGATCCAGAATTCTACAGGGCTGTTACAGTGTGATCGGCAGCTTCTGGAGGCCTACGGGGCATGTCGGCGGTGTTCGTGCGCCAATTTGGACTCAAGTGATGAACTTCGGGCTTAAAATGGATCACGTGGGTGATCGGGGGGACCCCGTCGGATGTTTAGAGGTGTTTTCGCGCAAATCGGATATCAAATTTGGACTCGGCACGAAATTCGGATGGAAAATGCCTTTTCGGGAGCCTCCGGCGATTTATCGGATGGGAATTTGGCGAAACGGACGTCAAATTCGAGTTCAGCGCGCGAAAACGGTCAAAACGGACTACCCACTTGTATTTTTGGTGCTCGGGTACTGTTCGCTGTCGGAACAGTAACTCCGGCGATCGCCGGCGGCAGGCGGCGGCGGCGGGTAGCGCCGGCGGGCGGCGGCGCGGCCTCGGGCAGGCGGCAAGCGGCGGCGCGCGGCGCGGGCAGGGCGCGGGCAGCGCGCGGGCGCGCGGGTAGGCGGGCGGTCCACGCGGCCGGCGTGCACCAAGGCGGGGGACACGTGGCATTATCCTATAGGCTGGGTCACAGCTTCCGGTCCACGGAGTATGGCGTTGGGTATTGGTTTATGGTGCACCGGGCTTGGACACGTGGCTGGTTCCTATTCGTTCGGTCCACAGGATTTAGTGCACCGGGTTCACTAGGCAGAGGCATGACACGTGGCAATCCCCCATTGGTTGGTCAACTGTGCGGGCAGAAGGGGCAGCAGGCGCGTCTGGGCGCGCGGGCAGGCGCGGTCGGGGGCCACGTGTCGCAGCTGGATTGGATGTAGTTGGTGTTTTGTGTTCTGTGGACACGTGGCAGCATTTTAGTGGACGGTTTTGGTGTTTCCTGTTCGGCGGGACACAGAGGGAATTAATGGAAAAGATTTTTCTGGTTTTTCCTATTATCTCCATCCGAGGCTCATTCAAAGGCATTTTTCACCACCTTAGAGGCTTCATCTTCTCGAGGAGTGAGAAGATGAAATCTTCATCAAGAAGAGAGGAAGAATCCTGTGAAGTTTCGGATTTTTGGGCAGCACGGATTATGAGATTTCCATTTCTCCGGCACGGCGCGACGTTCCTTCATCGGTGTATCCCTTTCGTCGCATTTCAATGCGAGAGCTCTTCCGGCCTACCCCGATCACATTTTCCGGCGATTCTTGCGCCATTGGAACGGCGACTGACAGAGCTTTAATGTTGGTATTTCCTGTTTTCCCTCATTTCACGCTTTTCGAGGAGTTGTTCTGAGTTTACTGTGACACCCTTTGCTGCGATTGAGTTTTGGACAGTGGTTCGATCTTTCAGTGATATCTCCGCAACCGGACATCGGATTGAGGTGATTCAAAAGGCATTTTGCATCTACACATCGCAAGGAACATCCGCAAATTTTCTTGGATTTTTCTGGATTTTCCCAGAAGGTGAAAAAGGCATTATTTTCAGTATTTGGTGCTGAAATTTACAGTACAGAGTTCTTTGGGATAGTCCCCTTGCCGAATTTATATCTCAGTGTAGGAAACTCGGATTTGAGCGTGCAGGTACTTGTTTCGACCGGCTCGTCACGAGGATCGCGACGGTATATTTTTGGGAATTTTCTGTGCACAACTCACAGGTGGAAAAGGCTCAACTCTGGACTGATTACTGGAATAGTATGTTTTGAGGATAATTGTATGTTTAATTGCATGTTTTAGGGCAATTGTGAACAGTGGTCGCGGCGGCTTATCTGTTTGGACTTGTGGCGTGAAAAAGAGATATTGGACAGCCTTGGGTTGCGCAATTCCAGGTGGGTGGTTGCTTTACTCCTCTTTTCTGATGTACCCACTAGGAATATTAGAGTGATCCCCTTTATTGAACATGTTGAATGGTCACCTAATGGACATGCATGCTTAACTGGATAATTGTGAGCCTATCATATGGAAAACATTATATTGGAAACTTGACATGTTGGAACTTATACATGCTTCATGGACATCGTTTAGCATTTAACCTTGCATGAGGGAGGGGGATGTACTTTCATATTGTGATATTGTGAGGCGTCTTGTGGGAGGGTACCACTTGAGGATTTTTGGACAGGCATAGGTGGATGATTCATGGGGGTGGTTGTTGCTTGCCTCTACTTCTGACTTACTCACTAAGTTTGTTAGAGAACCCCTCTTTTGGACATATTGATTGATTGCCATGCATGTTTGATTAATATAAATGTGAGCCCATCATTTGAGAATAATCTGTGGACATAGCATGTTGGGAATCTGATTGGGATAATATTATTGTGGAAACGTGATTGCGAGGACATGCTTCATTGTGATAGTTAACATGCCATGTTAGCACATAGATCTCATAAAAGTTGGTTAAATGGACGAATTAGTGGGACATGATGACACATCTATGTGCGGGTATCACTTTGGGATTTATTATGGATCAGGGGTTATATACATGTGTAGTTGACTGATGACTTTAGCATGATGGTTATGTTTATGTGGATTTGTTATTCATTACACATGTGGAACTGTTATTTGATATTCTCTCTTTTATTCTTGCATGAGGACCTTTGCATGCTTGTATGGACATCTAGATAGGCCACTATTTTATTGCTACACTATCATATTGGGATCTGACTTAGGAGAAACCATGATTGCTTTCTTTCTCCTTCTTATTTAGACTTTTGAGTCATGTTGCTCGGGTTCGAGCGGGGGTTTGGGATAGTGTAGCCGGGACCTTGGGGTCGGAGACAGGGTGTACTCGATGTCGGACTTGGGGGTTATTGCGGCAACCGCGGACAGTAGGCGGTTGACCGGATATTGATTGTTCTACCCGATTGTGGATCTTGGGTTTTGGGACAGGCAGGCTTGATGGCAGGGTATTGCGGCAACCGCGGACCTTGGGCGGTTGACCGGATGTTGCTTATGTATCAGATTGGGTATCAGGCCTCTAGTGGATGGAGTTTTCCACTAATTGTTTATCTTGCATCAGGTTGAGATCGGGTCTCCCTTTAGTGGATGGGTTTTCCCACTTTGATCAGAGTCATGATTCAGTCCTGCTGATCTATTATACTTGTTACTGAGGCATTATACTCGTGTGGGTCACTCCCCTCGAGTGCCACTCCGGAGTGTGTATATTTGTGACCGTGCCGGTCAGGAGCCGGTCTGTTGCCCTGGGGTAGGACCGTGCCGGTCAGGAGCCGGTCTGTTGCCCTTGGGATGGGACCGTGTCGGTCAGGAGCCGGTCTGCATCCCGTAGCTGAGTTGTTGGTTAGTAGGCATAGTGGGCAGTACGGGTGTTCACCGGTGTATAGTTGGGTCTAGGCAGGCAGGCATTTACATTCTGATGCATACATTCCGCTATTCTTTTAGCTCAGTTTTTAGAGGCATTCTAGTGGTAGTTTTTCATCAGGAGTCATACTCATTGCATACCACCTTTATTCCTTTTGCCTCAGGTAGACCTAGTAGGCGTGTCAGAGTTGAGGTTTTACCCACTAGGGGAGGCTACTGGTTTACTAGTAGTCTCACCCCCATTCTTCTTTCCTCTTTTTCTTCTCCCTTGTTTTGCAGTGTCTTCTGCAGGTGCTACTGGGCTTACAGTGGCGGGTCGAGGAGAGAGGACGGCTGAGTAGATAGATCCCGAGGCAGGTTGAGCACGTTAGCTGGACTGTTGGTGTACCCATGTTTCCTCAGACGGTAGTACTTTCACTTTTGGGACTGGCTTTCGCCAGCAGGTTGTATTTATTTTGTGAGCTGGGAGAGACTGTTGTATCATTTATATACAGATGTATTGTATTTTATTTCCAGCTTCAGTCTGAGATGCATTAGTTTTAGTTCAGCTCTGTTTTTATTGCTCTTTTATTATATCTCTTATATCTGAGCAGGTTACTGGCGCTTCGTGTACACGGGAAATACCGTGTGCACGGCGGATCTGTGGACGGGCCCGGGTTCTGGTTTACACCCGGGGCGTGACAGATAATGCGGCTCCAGTAACTGCGGAGAATGAACTAATCCGCCAACAGTTACGGGAGATGGCTGGACAACTGTCAACCCTCACAGAGCACGTGCGTCAACTGACGCAACAGCAACAGGCCGTGCCTGGGGAGAGCGCCCGGGTCCCACCACTTGAAGCAAGCCCGCCCGTGGCAGGACCATCAGGAACGCATGAAGAAACAACGGCCGCTCCTCCCAAGACAGCGACCACCGGGATGTCGATGGACCGACCGACCGCGCCATCGGCCGCACCCAGCCTAACGGCTTCGGGACCCGTTACGGGCGAAGCCTCCACCCAACGGACGGAGTGGGGCAGGGTGAGAGAGAACCTGTTCGAGTTCAAGAAACACGACCCACCCGTATTCGAAGGCGAGACGACCGATCCCTGGGTCGTGGAGAAGTGGGTGGATACGATGGAAAAGCTATTTGAGGATTTAATGATGGAGGAACATGAAAGAGTTCCCCTAGCGGTTCATTGTCTTGAGGGAAATGCCCGGATACGGTGGAAGACGGTGCGCCCGGATTCCACGAAGGGCGACGCCTTACCGACATGGACCGAGTTCAGAGAAAAGCTGTTCGAAGCGTTCTTCTCCAACAGTGTCAAACAGCAGATGGAGGACGATCTGAAGCATATTCGGCAGGGAAACAGATCCGTCATGGAGTATCAACGAGAGTTTGTGAGGTTGGCAAATTGCGTCCCCTTCGTCATAAGGGACGAAGCCCATAAAGCCCGCCTCTTCGTTGACGGATTATGAAGCAACATCTTCGAGGTGGTGCAAGCAGTGGACCTTCACACCTTCCAGAGGGTGGTGGATAGGGCTACCATTGTGGAGCGCGGCTTCGCAGTGACGCGCGCTCGGCGAGAGGACACGGATTTCAACAGAGATAAGAAGCGTCCGCAGTCCTTCACAGGAGGGGGACCAACCAGCAGGAGTCGGCCCCCTAAACACCCAAAATCGCACCACGGGGCTAGGAGCGCACCGGCAGGCAGTCAAAGACCAGGGGACAGACCCTGTGTTATCTGCAATGGAGCCCACAAGGTTACTGAGTGCGCGAAGAGGCACGACCACTGCTTCCGTTGCGGCAAGCAGGGCCATTTTCGTTTCAACTGCCCCACAAACCCGGGACCCGCCTCATCCGCCGCCTCCGCCCCACCGCCACATTAGTCAGGGAGGGGAAGGATCCCCTCGGGACCCACGGCGCGCCCTCCGCCCACCCGACAGGAGGGGGAGACGCGTCCGCAATCAGGATGAAGGATCTACTCGATGACACACCAAGGGGCAGACCCACCAAAAGACGTAGTGGCAGGTACTACTCTAATCTCAGACTCTCGAGCTAGAACATTATTCGACACTGGGGCATCGCACTCCTTTGTATCTAGTACTTTTGCCCATACTCATGACTTGGAAACGAAACCCCTATGCCATTCCCTCACCGTCCGGACTCCTGGGGGGGCCTATCGAGGCCGTCAACTATGTGCCTTCCTGCCCAATAAGGTTGGGAAGGTTAGACTGCCCCGGAGACCTGGTGATCATTCCACTAAAGGAGTTCGATGTAGTTCTGGGAATGGATTGACTTACCAACTACCAGGCGGAGATCGACTGCGACAAACGTCAAGTACGACTGCAAGAACCGAGATTTTTGAAAAACGTATACCTCGCGTGTAAGAGTACCTTCTTCTCGACCGTCATCACCGCAACCTGGGCAAGGAGAATGATGGAGAGTGGATGCGTGGCGTACTTAGCCTCGGTGGACCTGGCGACCCGACCCACCTCCTCACTTTCCGACATTGCAGTTGTAACGGACTTCCCGGATGTTTTTCCGTCCGAACTTCCGGGGATGCCACCTGGACGCGAGGTCGACTTCTTTATTGAGCTAATCCCAGGGACAAAACCCATCACGAAGGCGCCATACAGAATGGCCTTCGCCGAACTAAAGGAATTGAAGGCGCAGCTTGAGGACCTCCTGGACAAGGGGTTCATCCGACCGAGTGTGTCGCCATGGGGAGCGCCTGTGCTCTTTGTAAGGAAGAAGGACGGGAGTTTGCGTTTATGCATAGACTACCGGGAAATAAACAAGGTCATGGTGAAAAACAAGTACCCCTTGCCACGTATCGATGACCTGTTTGACCAACTCCAAGGGGCGACCGTGTTCTCAAAGATCGACCTCCAGTCGGGCTATCACCAACTCAGAGTCAGAGGTGAGGATATACCGAAGACGGCATTCCGAACTCGCTATGGCCATTACGAGTTCACGGTGATGCCGTTTGGGCTTACCAATGCCCCAGCGGTATTTATGGACATGATGAACCGGATTTTCAAACCATTCCTGGATAAATTTGTGGTGGTTTTTATTGATGATATCCTCATCTATTCCCGCACGGATAGGGAGCATGAGGAGCACCTCCGAGTGGTCCTCCAGACCCTAAGGGATCAGGAACTGCATGCCAAACTCAAAAAGTGCGAGTTTTGGCTCCGTGAGGTCGATTTTCTGGGACATATTGTCTCGGCCACGGGAATTGCGGTGGATCCGAGAAAGATAGAATCGGTGACCAACTGGGCTCGCCCGACCACGGTGACAGAAATCCGAAGTTTCCTCGGGCTAGCAGGATACTACCGACGCTTCGTGGAAGGCTTTTCAAAGATAGCCACTCCCCTTACTCGACTAACCCAGAAAGGGGAGAAATTCGTCTGGACGGCTCAATGCCAGAAGAGCTTCGAGGAGCTTAAGGACAGACTCACGCAGGCACCGGTACTCACGTTGCCACAGCCCGGTGAGGATTACGAGATCTACTTTGATGCATCTCGAAGTGGACTGGGAAGCGTGTTGATGCAACGGGGGAAAGTCATCGCATATGCATCAAGATAGCTCAAGGATTATAAGCGGAACTATCCTACACACGACTTGGAGCTTGCGGCAGTCGTGTTTGCGTTGAAGCTCTGGAGGCACTACCTCTACGGGGCGCACTGTAACGTGTACTCCGACCACCAGAGCCTCAAATACTTGTTTACGCAAAAGGAGTTGAACTTATGGCAGCGGCGGTGGTTGGAATTACTGAAGGACTACGATTTGTCCATCCATTACCACCCCGGAAAGGCAAACGTGGTGGCCAATGCCTTGAACCGGAAGGGACAGGCGGGGGAGACGGCACTGAGCGCCCTTACCCAACAGGATCGGCTAATTGCACAATTCTCGCAACTGAGACTGGAGGTAGTGCCAGCAGGAGCAGTTGTGAAATTTCAGTCCTTGGTAATAAAGCCTACGCTAATAGAGAGGATCGCAGAAGGCCAAGCGACGGACCCACAACTACAGCAGGTGCGGGACAGGTCATCCTCGGAACCAGGTGGGGATTTTGTGATCGGCGTTGTAGTGTACTGATTTTCCCCATGCAACTTTCCGGTGAATCCATTGTGTAGAACACCTAGTGTTGGTGTCTGGCCCATGGTGCATCGAAGGGGTGCCACCGATGGACCTTGTGAGACTTTGATAGCGGAAGTGGCCTTCGGCTGTAATTGCCGAATTTTAGAAAAGGTTTTGGGCCAATCTGAGGTTAGATTTGGATTCAGCGCGGAAAAACGCTTGAAAACGGCTATTTGCTTGTTGAATTTGGAGTCCGGATGACCAAATGCGGGCTTCCGGAAGATTTGGGGGATTTTCGGTGCATGGGGGTGACACGTGGACCGGCCCGTGCCACGTGGCGGCCTTTTATTGGCCGGCTCACGCGGCTGGGTCCACGCAGTGGCGCGGCGGTGCATGGACCGCGGCGGGTGGACGCGTGGCGTGCCCTGGTAGGCGGGCGCACGCGGCACGGCTCACTGGAATTGCGGGATTGCGGTGGACCGGGCGCATGACACGTGGCAGCTTGGGATTCGTCGGTCCACGTGGGCGCGGTCCACGGGTGCGCGGGGGAGGGCGCCTCGGTACTGTGCGCGCACGTGCGCGCACAGTGGCGCCAGGCGGGGCGGTCGGCCGCACTCGAGTGCGACACGTGTCGCCTCGGGATTGGCCGGCCGTACCTACCCCCGTTGACTGCGGGGGGCCACGTGGCGTGTGCGGGCCGCGGGGATCCGCTGTCCCCTGTTGTGGGGCGACGTGGCAGCACCTGGGGATTTCGGGCGCGTCGGACGGAACGCATGCAACCGGTTTCCGGGCGCAGTGCGCCCGAAACTTGCGCCCGGAAATCCGGATTTCTTTGTGTTGGGCTGGGCCTTTAAATAGCTCCCCCATTCGCCCCTTTTGCTTTTTTGGGCTTCTTTTCACTGGGCTTCCTTCACGGCGATTCTTCCCCTCTCAGAGCTCAACCCTTTGGAGAAGTTTGAAGATTTTTGGAGGCACGCATCCCGAGGTTCACCATTTTACGGCGCGGCGCGACGCTTGTTCTCCGGCGATCCTCTTCGCCCCTTCTCAGTGTTTGGACTCCTCCGACCCACCCCGACCTCGGAATTCGCCGATTCTTGCGCCGTTGGACTCACGACAGGTAGGGCTTCAACTCCTGTGTTTTATGGTTCCTCGATTTCCGTGCTGATCTTGGAGTTTTCTTAGCACCCATTTGACCCTTTTTCTTCGTGGACTTTTGGGACAGCACCGCAGTGTTCTTGCCATATCGTTTCACTCGGTCGTCGGAACGAGGCGATTCAAAAGGCAATTTTCATCTACGCTTCGCAAGGAGTCTCCTGGATTTTTCTCAGAATTTTCTGAATTTTACTCGAGGGTGAGAATCTCCTTTCTCTGTGGTTCCTTGTTACAGGAATTTAGTGCAGTTTGGGTTTGGGGTGTACCCCTTGTCAGATTTTTATCTCAGCGTAGGAAACTCCAAATTGGGCGTGCAGGTACTCGTTTCGACGGGCTCGTCGCAAGGATCGCGATAGTATTTTTCTTGGATTTTTCTGGGCACTATTCGCAGGTAAAAATTAGTGAATTGTGGACTGCTGGTTTGGGGGACAGATTCTGGAATTGTGGATGTTAAGCTTATGTATTTTTCCTTTGGGGTATTTTGTACAGATTGGTGGTGTGTTGGACTGATCTTGGACTTCGCCTTTGGGAATTTTGGAATAGCGCTCGAGGTGGGTGATGTTGAGAACCTCCTGCTTGTGAATGTCACTAGGCCTATTGGAATGCCACGATTATGTGTTATTAAATATGAATGTATCTAGCATGCTTGCATGATATTAAGGTTCTTTTGCTAATACTTGCATTGTTAGCAAGCTACAAGTTAATAAGTGGTGTTTCCATGTTTAGATATGCAATTTAATTAGTTGGAATGAATGCTATAGCCATATCATATTGTGTGTTAAGGAAAGGTTTGGGCATGTGGTTAGAATGCATGTTGTGAAAGGGGTACTTGCTAGTTAATTGTGCATCTAAATTGTATCATGTATCGTATATCATGCCACGTGTACATCGGAGGGTCCAAACATTTAATGTTGCATATGTTAGAATAATTAAAAAGGGGTTTATCAAGTAATGGACTTTGCATGCTTCAATGGTCATCTAGCTAGGCCACCTTTTTCTGCTACACATACATGCTGGAATTGACTTAGGAGAAACCATGCTTTCCATTCATTCTCCTGTAGTCTAGTTGTAGAGGATTGTGTAGTTCAGATGTTCAGAGTTGGGACAGTCGGGGATGGATGGTTGGGTGTTGCGGCAACCGCGGACTGTGGGCGGTTGACCGGCTTACTAGTATTATTATTATTGCATCAGATTGGAGGTGAGGGATCGGGCTTCTTTAGTGGATGGTCTTACCCACTCGTTTAGAGTCTTGATCCAGTCCTGCTACATCAGATACTTATGGTTACATATTTTTACTCGTGTGGGTCGCTCCCCTCGAGTGCCACTCCGGAGTAGGCTTAGGGCCGAGCCGTGTGCCGGTCGATTGGGTACTTTGAGGATCGTGCCGTGTGCCGATCAGATACTGGGTTCTCGAGTTGACAGTACAGCAGGCAGTACCAGTGTTGACTGGTGTATTGATTGGGTTTGGTTGGCCAGGTTTTGATATACTGATGCATACTTCTAGCAATCTTGACAGCTAGGTATTTTAGAGGCATACTAGGGGTAGCTTTATCATCAGTAGACTTACCTTTAGCATACTACCTTTATTTCATTTTCGCCTCTAGTAGTCCTAGTGGGTATTTCTGAGTTTGAGGTCTACCCACTAGGGGAGGCTACTGTTTTTATAGTAGTTCTCACCCCCACTGTTTTCTCTTTTCTTTTCCCCTTTGTTTTGTAGAGTCTTCTGCGGGAGTCGCGGGACCCTCTTCCCTGGATCGAGGTAAGAGGATCGTTGATTAGATAGCTGCTGCCCCGAGTTGGAGTTGTGTAGTTTTGATGTATCCCCAGTACACTCAGACGGTTGTATTTTCCTTTTTCTTTTTGGGTCTGGCTGCGGCCAGCTGGTTGTATATATTTCGTGAGCTGGGAGAGACACTTGTATATTTTTTTTGAGAGCTTACTGTACTTTCATTTCCAGCATTTGTCTGAGTTGTATTAGTTTTAGTTTAGCTCTGTTTTATGCTCCTTTATTACTTGTTTTATATCTGAGCAGTTTATCAGCGCTTCGTGTACACGGGAAATTCCGTGTGCACGGCGGATCTGTGGACGGGCCCGGGTTCTGGTTTACACCCGGGGCGTGACAGATTAAGTTGGTATCAGAGCTTAGGGATAGGTCAGTTGGGACTTAGGAAACCCTAGGCTTGTGGCAGACCCTAGGAAGGCAGAGCGTGAGTGACGTGATATTGTGCGAAAGTCGGTAATTGGTTGTTAACTCTTCCTGTGAGTGGAGAGGGATTGGCATAGCCTATTTCTGGGGGACTATTATGTTGGCTGCAGACAACATAAGGTTACAGAAATAGGGGAATGCCCATGACTTTCGCGTGATTGGGTCGAGAGTGGTTTGGTTTACTGACCCGTGGATTTTGTGTGACAGGATGCCTCCTAGGCGGCAGATTCCTACTCGGGGTACTCCTACGCCCCCGGAGGAGCCGGAGCAGTCCGGGCCTTCCGAGATCAGTGAGCTGAGGGCCATGGTGGCCCAGTTGGCGGAGAGCCACCGCCGACAGGAGCAGAGGTTCGAGCAGTTGCTTACGCAGGTTGGGGCCCCTCCCCCTACTACTGTAGAGGCCCCTGTACCACCAGTTGTACCGCCGGCTATTCCATTAGTCCCTACGGCACCGTCGTCGAGCAGTGGGGCTCAGGGAGAGTTCAGGCCGTTGACCCCAGCGGAGGAGGAGGAGTTTGCTGACAAACTCGCCAAGTTCTGTAAGCGAGGACCACCTAGGTTCTCTGGTAGGAGCACTCACCCATCGGAGATAGGATCATGGCTGGCAGCAATGGAGAAGTTGTTCAGAGACTTCTTCATTGACCACAGGTTCAGAGTGCATATGGCTGTACATTGCCTAGAGGGGGATGCAGATGCTTGGTGGCGTCGGGTCGAGCCCTTGGAGTTTCAGATCACCCGACAGCTACCTTGGTCGGAGTTTAGACGGTTGATCCTTGACACTTATTTCTCCACGAGCGTGAAGAAAAAGCTTGAGGATGATTTGAAGAATCTCCAGCAGGGGGACAGGACGGTATGGGATTATTATCAGGAGTTTACGCAGTTGCTCAACTGCGTACCCTATGTTGCCAGGGATGGGCTGCACCAGGTGGAGCTGTTTGAGACAGGTTTGCGCCCCGAGATCTATACCTTGGTACACGCCCAGAGGCTTCAGACTTTATCAGAGGCAGTGGATCATGCACAGTGGGTCGAGAGGGGAGATCACGTCGTCGCTAGACGTGGGGGCTTGGCCGCTCAGAGTTCTGAGAGGAAGCGGCCAATGCCAGATGAGGGGGGACAGGCCAGTTCATGGAGGCCGCCCCGACCCCCACCGCCGCAGTTTACGGGCCGTGGGCGTTCGGAGCGGCGAGGGTCTGGTGGATCCCAGAGACCCCCACAGCAGTAGCAGCAGCAGCAGCCCCAGCGACAGCAGCAGCATTCGCAGCAGCAGAGGTCGCAGTCGCGACAGCAGGGGTCACAGCGACAGCCACAGCGGCAGCAGCAGCAGCAGTCTCGGAGACCACAGCAGCAGTCCCGACAGTCCCAGTCGTCTGAGAGATGTGTCTTTTGTGGTGTGCCGCACTTTCCTAGCACTTGTGATCAGCGGTGGGGACGATGTTATATCTGTGGACAGTCTGGTCACATGCGAGCCACTTGCCCTTTTGCAGCGTCGACAGCTCCTTCCTCGGCATCAGCCCCTTCAGTGCCCCAGCAGCGGCCTTATGCTCCAGCGAGCAGGGCTCCTTCCTCCCACCCTGCAGATTACCGACCACCAGCTCAGAGCGGGCGAGTCTACGCCGCCCAGGTAGGGGACTCCACGGCAGCCGACCACGTGGTGGCAGGTATCACTTTACTTCTTGGTACTAGAGCTCGCACTTTATTTGATACCGGTGCATCACATTCTTTTATCAGTAGAGTATTTGCATCATCTCATGGACTAGTGTTAGGTCGGTTGCCACATGCAGTAGAGGTACAGATTCCTGATCATACATTGCATGTAGAGGAGTGTTGTTGGTCTTTCCCTGTTCAGATTGAGTCCTGGATCTTGCCAGCGGACCTTATGGTCCTTAGTGAGCTGCAAGATTACGACATTGTACTGGGGATGGATTGGCTGGCTCGCTATTTCGCGACGATTGATTGCGCCGCGAGGACTGTTACCTTTAGCGAGCCAGGCCAGGAGGTGTTCGTTTACAGGGGGTGCCAGAGTGCTTTTTTTGCCTCTGTGGTTTCGACCTCTCGTGCGAGGCAGATGATGCGCAGTGGATGCGTGGCCTTTTTGGCATCGGTGGTTAAGGAGCCTACGGCGGCACCGGGACTCACGGATATCCCTATTGTCCATGAGTACCCGGATGTTTTTCCTCCGGAGCTAGTTCATATGCCGCCGGATAGGGAGGTTGAGTTTTTGATTGACGTAGTTCCAGGAACTGCGCCAATCTCTAAGGCTCCTTACCGAATGGCACCGGCCGAGCTGCGGGAGTTAAAGGCGCAACTCCAGGATTTAATGGACAAGGGTTTTGTGAGGCCGAGTGTATCACCTTGGGGAGCGTCGGTGCTATTTGTGAAGAAGAAGGATGGTTCACTTCGACTGTGTGTGGATTACCGGGAGCTGAATAAAGTGACCATCAAGAACAAGTACCCTTTGCCGCGCATTGATGACTTATTCGACCAGCTGCAAGGGTCTTGTGTCTTCTCCAAGATTGATTTACAGTCTGGTTACCACCAATTGAAGGTGAAGGCCGAGGACATCCCAAAGACGGCATTCAGGTCGCGGTACGGGCATTATGAGTTCACCGTCATGCCTTTTGGACTGACAAATGCCCCTGCAGCTTTTATGGATTTGATGAACAGGATTTTTCGACCATACCTGGATCGGTTCGTCGTTGTTTTTATTGATGACATCCTAGTTTATTCCCGAAGCGATGTGGAGCACGAGGAGCATCTGAGGATTGTGCTACAACTTCTGAGAGAGAGAAAGTTGTATGCCAAGTTATCTAAGTGTGATTTCTGGCTTCGGGAGGTTGCCTTTTTGGGCCACGTGATTTCAGCCGCTGGAGTGGCAGTAGACCCGGCGAAGATTGAGGCAGTCCGGGATTGGCCCCGACCGACGACGGTATCAGAGGTCCGGAGTTTCATGGGCTTAGCAGGATATTACCGTCGGTTTGTGGAAGGTTTCGCGAAACTTTCCTCACCCCTCACTCGTTTGACGCGAAAAGGGGTTAAGTTTATTTGGAGTGAGGACTGCCAGAGGAGCTTTGAGGAATTAAAGATCAGGTTGATGTCGGCTCCTATCCTTTCCCTCCCTGTTATGGGGAAAGGATACGTGATTTATAGTGATGCATCGCACAGTGGACTTGGTTGCGTGCTGATGCAGGATGGTAGGGTAATCGCTTACGCCTCTCGGCAACTGAAGGATTATGAAAAGAATTACCCTACCCATGATTTGGAGCTAGCTGCAGTGATTTTTGCACTAAAGTTGTGGCGCCACTACCTATATGGGGAACACTGCGAGATTTACACCGACCACAAGAGCTTGAAATACCTGTTCACACAGAAGGAGCTCAACTTGAGGCAACGTAGATGGTTGGAATTGTTGAAAGATTATGATGTAGACATTTTATACCACCCTGGCAAGGCCAACGTGGTTGCTGATGCCCTGAGCAGGAGAGCAGTACAGAGTCTATCTTTGAGGATCACCGATCAGGCGCCATTACTTGAGCAGATGAGGCGGTTAGAGCTCGAGGTTGTGTCCCCTGGGGTCTCTGCTAGACTTATGTCTCTAGTCATGCAGCCCACTCTGTTGGACAGGATTCGGGAGAGACAGAGTGAGGACCCCCACCTGGTGAGGATTCGAGAGCAGATGCAGACTGGTTTGATAGGGGACTTTTCAGTTGATGCTGCGGGAGTACTCCGGTACAGGGACCGAGCTTGCGTGCCTATGGATGCAGAGATTCGAGAGCAGATCTTGAGGGAGGCCCACTATACACCTTATACCATCCACCCTGGTGGGACTAAGATGTATAGGGATCTGAAGGCACAGTTTTGGTGGAATGGGATGAAAAGAGACATTGGGAGATTTGTAGCGCACTGTTTAACTTGTCAGCAAGTAAAGGCTGAGCATCGTGTACCTGCTGGCAAGTTGCAGAGTCTCCCAATCCCTGAATGGAAATGGGAACATGTTACGATGGATTTTGTCACTGGGTTGCCGAGAGCACAGACGGGAGCGGATGCTATCTGGGTAGTCGTGGACAGGCTTACCAAATCCGCTCACTTTTTATCGGTTCAGATGACTTGGCCGATGGAGCGACTGGCGCAGGTGTACTTGGCTGAGGTGGTTAGATTGCACGGGGTACCCGTTTCCATCGTATCAGATAGAGACCCGAGGTTTGTCTCGCATTTCTGGAGGAGTTTACAGACAGCCTTGGGGACGCAGCTCCGATTTAGTACAGCATTCTACCCACAGACCGATGGACAGTCAGAGCGTACTATTCAGACCCTCGAGGATATGTTGAGAGCATGCATTCTGGACTTTGGAGGAGGATGGTACCGACACTTGGGATTAGTTGAGTTTGCGTACAACAACAGCTATCAAGCGAGCATTCAGATGGCTCCGTTTGAAGCGTTGTATGGACGTAAGTGTCGGTCACCCCTTTATTGGAGTGACGTGGGTGAGAAGAAGACTTTGGGTCCTGATCTACTGTTAGAGGCAGAAGAAAAGGTCAGATTGATACGACGACACCTAGAGACCGCCCAGAGTCGACAGAGGAGTTATGCTGATACTCGACGGCGAGACTTAGAGTTTCAGGTGGGTGACCATGTTTTTCTGAAAGTCTCGCCTTCGAAGGGGATTCGGAGATTTGGTATTCGTGGGAAACTGAGCCCCTCGTTATATTGGACCTTTTGAGGTGTTGGAGCGCTTAGGGCCAGTTGCCTACAGGCTTGCGCTTCCTCCCAGGCTTTCAGGTGTTCACAATGTGTTTCATGTATCGACGCTGAGGAGGTATGTTCATGACCCGTCCCATGTCATCGATTTCACCCCATTGGAGGTTGCTGAGGACCTGAGCTATGTTGAGCGGCCGTTGAGGATCTTGGACCGCGAGGTTAGGGAGTTGCGCAGCCGAGCCATCCCTTATGTGAAGATCCTCTGGAGCAGTCATGACGAGCGCGAGGCTACCTGGGAGTTGGAGTCAGCGATGATGGATGCTCACCCCCACTTGTTTGAGGCCGCTACCTGAGGTATGACTTTTGTTTCGAGGACGAAACTTTTTCTTGTAGGGGAGGATGTAGTGTACTGATTTTCCCCATGCAACTTTCCGGTGAATCCATTGTGTAGAACACCTAGTGTTGGTGTCTGGCCCATGGTGCATCGAAGGGGTGCCACCGATGGACCTTGTGAGACTTTGATAGCGGAAGTGGCCTTCGGCTGTAATTGCCGAATTTTAGAAAAGGTTTTGGGCCAATCTGAGGTTAGATTTGGATTCAGCGCGGAAAAACGCTTGAAAACGGCTATTTGCTTGTTGAATTTGGAGTCCGGATGACCAAATGCGGGCTTCCGGAAGATTTGGGGGATTTTCGGTGCATGGGGGTGACACGTGGACCGGCCCGTGCCACGTGGCGGCCTTTTATTGGCCGGCTCACGCGGCTGGGTCCACGCAGTGGCGCGGCGGTGCATGGACCGCGGCGGGTGGACGCGTGGCGTGCCCTGGTAGGCGGGCGCACGCGGCACGGCTCACTGGAATTGCGGGATTGCGGTGGACCGGGCGCATGACACGTGGCAGCTTGGGATTCGTCGGTCCACGTGGGCGCGGTCCACGGGTGCGCGGGGGAGGGCGCCTCGGTACTGTGCGCGCACGTGCGCGCACAGTGGCGCCAGGCGGGGCGGTCGGCCGCACTCGAGTGCGACACGTGTCGCCTCGGGATTGGCCGGCCGTACCTACCCCCGTTGACTGCGGGGGGCCACGTGGCGTGTGCGGGCCGCGGGGATCCGCTGTCCCCTGTTGTGGGGCGACGTGGCAGCACCTGGGGATTTCGGGCGCGTCGGACGGAACGCATGCAACCGGTTTCCGGGCGCAGTGCGCCCGAAACTTGCGCCCGGAAATCCGGATTTCTTTGTGTTGGGCTGGGCCTTTAAATAGCTCCCCCATTCGCCCCTTTTGCTTTTTTGGGCTTCTTTTCACTGGGCTTCCTTCACGGCGATTCTTCCCCTCTCAGAGCTCAACCCTTTGGAGAAGTTTGAAGATTTTTGGAGGCACGCATCCCGAGGTTCACCATTTTACGGCGCGGCGCGACGCTTGTTCTCCGGCGATCCTCTTCGCCCCTTCTCAGTGTTTGGACTCCTCCGACCCACCCCGACCTCGGAATTCGCCGATTCTTGCGCCGTTGGACTCACGACAGGTAGGGCTTCAACTCCTGTGTTTTATGGTTCCTCGATTTCCGTGCTGATCTTGGAGTTTTCTTAGCACCCATTTGACCCTTTTTCTTCGCGGACTTTTGGGACAGCACCGCAGTGTTCTTGCCATATCGTTTCACTCGGTCGTCGGAACGAGGCGATTCAAAAGGCAATTTTCATCTACGCTTCGCAAGGAGTCTCCTAGATTTTTCTCAGAATTTTCTGAATTATACTCGAGGGTGAGAATCTCCTTTCTCTGTGGTTCCTTGTTACAGGAATTTAGTGCAGTTTGGGTTTGGGGTGTACCCCTTGTCGGATTTTTATCTCAGCGTAGGAAACTCCAAATTGGGCGTGCAGGTACTCGTTTCGACGGGCTCGTCGCAAGGATCGCGATAGTATTTTTCTTGGATTTTTCTGGGCACTATTCGTAGGTAAAAATTAGTGAATTGTGGACTGCTGGTTTGGGGGACAGATTCTGGAATTGTGGATGTTAAGCTTATGTATTTTTCCTTTGGGGTATTTTGTACAGATTGGTGGTGTGTTGGACTGATCTTGGACTTCGCCTTTGGGAATTTTGGAATAGCGCTCGAGGTGGGTGATGTTGAGAACCTCCTGCTTGTGAATGTCACTAGGCCTATTGGAATGCCACGATTATGTGTTATTAAATATGAATGTATCTAGCATGCTTGCATGATATTAAGGTTCTTTTGCTAATACTTGCATTGTTAGCAAGCTACAAGTTAATAAGTGGTGTTTCCATGTTTAGATATGCAATTTAATTAGTTGGAATGAATGCTATAGCCATATCATATTGTGTGTTAAGGAAAGGTTTGGGCATGTGGTTAGAATGCATGTTGTGAAAGGGGTACTTGCTAGTTAATTGTGCATCTAAATTGTATCATGTATCGTATATCATGCCACGTGTACATCGGAGGGTCCAAACATTTAATGTTGCATATGTTAGAATAATTAAAAAGGGGTTTATCAAGTAATGGACTTTGCATGCTTCAATGGTCATCTAGCTAGGCCACCTTTTTCTGCTACACATACATGCTGGAATTGACTTAGGAGAAACCATGCTTTCTATTCATTCTCCTGTAGTCTAGTTGTAGAGGATTGTGTAGTTCAGATGTTCAGAGTTGGGACAGTCGGGGATGGATGGTTGGGTGTTGCGGCAACCGCGGACTGTGGGCGGTTGACCGGCTTACTAGTATTATTATTATTGCATCAGATTGGAGGTGAGGGATCGGGCTTCTTTAGTGGATGGTCTTACCCACTCGTTTAGAGTCTTGATCCAGTCCTGCTACATCAGATACTTATGGTTACATATTTTTACTCGTGTGGGTCGCTCCCCTCGAGTGCCACTCCGGAGTAGGCTTAGGGCCGAGCCGTGTGCCGGTCGATTGGGTACTTTGAGGATCGTGCCGTGTGCCGATCAGATACTGGGTTCTCGAGTTGACAGTACAGCAGGCAGTACCAGTGTTGACTGGTGTATTGATTGGGTTTGGTTGGCCAGGTTTTGATATACTGATGCATACTTCTAGCAATCTTGACAGCTAGGTATTTTAGAGGCATACTAGGGGTAGCTTTATCATCAGTAGACTTACCTTTAGCATACTACCTTTATTTCATTTTCGCCTCTAGTAGTCCTAGTGGGTATTTCTGAGTTTGAGGTCTACCCACTAGGGGAGGCTACTGTTTTTATAGTAGTTCTCACCCCCACTGTTTTCTCTTTTCTTTTCCCCTTTGTTTTGTAGAGTCTTCTGCGGGAGTCGCGGGACCCTCTTCCCTGGATCGAGGTAAGAGGATCGTTGATTAGATAGCTGCTGCCCCGAGTTGGAGTTGTGTAGTTTTGATGTATCCCAGTACACTCAGACGGTTGTATTTTCCTTTTTCTTTTTTGGGTCTGGCTGCGGCCAGCTGGTTGTATATATTTCGTGAGCTGGGAGAGACACTTGTATATTTTTTTTGAGAGCTTACTGTACTTTCATTTCCAGCATTTGTCTGAGTTGTATTAGTTTTAGTTTAGCTCTGTTTTATGCTCCTTTATTACTTGTTTTATATCTGAGCAGTTTATCAGCGCTTCGTGTACACGGGAAATTCCGTGTGCACGGCGGATCTGTGGACGGGCCCGGGTTCTGGTTTACACCCGGGGCGTGACAGGCGTTGACGACGTGTTGAGGTTCCGGGGACGAGTCTGCGTGCCTAAAGTGCCGGAATTAAGGAAAGAAATTCTGGCAGAAGCGCATAACGCCCCCTACACTGCGCATCCCGGAGGTACAAAAATGTACAGGGACCTGAGACAAACATTTTGGTGGCCTAAATTAAAGAACGATGTGGCGCAGTTCGTGGCACGATGCCTGGTGTGCCAACAGGTGAAGGCGGAACACCAGCGACCGGCAGGAAAACTACAACCGTTGCCCATACCAGAGTGGAAATGGGAATGGATCACCATGGATTTTGTGACCGGTTTTCCCGCGATCGCAACAAGGACACGACGCGATATGGGTCATTGTGGACCGTCTGACGAAATCGGCCCACTTTATACCGATTCACACGACGTGGAGTAGAGATCGGCTGGCGCAGGCCTATATCGACGAGGTGGTGAGGTTGCATGGAGTACCGTCATCCATAACCTCGGACAGGGACACACGCTTCGTGTCAAACTTCTGGCGGAGCCTGCAGCAGGCATTGGGGACCAAGCTGCAGTTTAGCACGACATTTCACCCGCAGACGGACGGGCAAT
>JAQNDB010001613.1:0-47108 GCA_029204045.2 Tillandsia leiboldiana | reverse complement strand
GAGGATGGTACCATCATCAGGAACAAAGCACGTTTGGTTGCTCAAGCTACTCTCAGTAAAGGTATATACTTTGATGAAACGTTCGCTCCCTGTAGGCTAGACTCGAGTCCATTCGTATCTTATTCGCTATTCTTGTCACTTTAAAATAAATCTCTTTCAAATGGACGTTAAGAACGCGTTTTTAAATGGGTTTTTAAATGAGGAAGTTTATGTGGCTCAACCGAAAGGTTTGTAGATTGAAACTACCTACCATGTTTTTCGTTTGAAAAAGGCTCTTTACGGTTTAAAACAAGCACCGCGAGCGTGGTACGAAAGGTTGACAAAGCATCTTTTGGAGAAGGGCTATACTCGAGGGGGGAGCAGATCGGACTCTCTTGTGAAGCATTATCAAAATAACTGTAGGTTTATATATAGGATCCACAAGGATCTAAATAGGTACTATCAAACAACTAGAGGGGGGGTGAATAGGTGTAATACTTATAAAACCAAATCTCAGTGCAAAATAAAAAGCAATGCGGAAAATAAAAACAGCACACCGAGATATACGTGGAAACTCCAATCCAGGAGAAAAACCACGGGACCAACACGCAATAACAATCCACTAAGAATAGAAGAATAACAAGGTGATTATCGACTCCACGGACTCAAACCCCTCCTTCAGCTTCTTCGGACCTTGCGCTCACCGATTGGATGTCCACGCAATAACAATCCACTAAGAAAAGAAGAATAACAAGGTGATTACCGTCTCCACGGATTTAACCCCTCCTTCAACTTCTTCGGACCTTGCGCTCCAACGATTGCACGTCCACTGCACACGTTCGAATCCACGAACGCTACTCGAATCCACGAGCACACGTTTCGAATCCACGAAACGCCTTTAGCACACCGAATCCACGATGCCACGTCGAATCCACGACGCAAACTCAGCCGGTAAGAATATTGGCTTCGATGGTGATCCTTTGCTTAGATTATCAATGAAGATCCATGGGAAAAATCTCTAAGCAAAGATTAGATCAATTCGACAAAAGATATGTTCTTGAAAGAACCGTCGAATTGACCTAAAAGAGGCTATAAGAAGAACGATAAAACCTAGCCTCTAGGGTTGCTCTCAAATGTTTTATATCAATTGATCGGCCATGCTCCCCACGTTTTTGAGAAACCCTAATGTCTATTTATAGTTTAGAAACCTTTGGAAAGAGATAAGAATCAAAAACTTACCTTATCTAGAAATTTTCAGGACGGCGATCCGGATCGGATTTACTGTGATCCGGATCGTCGTAACGAGTCAGGCTATTCCAGAAAAACAGGGTTTGGGATCCGGATTGAAATGCCCGATCCGGATCATTCATATATTCCAGCAAAAACCCATGTTCGGGATCCGGATCGAAATGACCTTTGATCCGGATCGGATTTGCCAATGAACAAGCACCCTTCGGGATCCGGATTGGACTGTCTGATCCGGATCCTGAACATGTCCCATGTCCAGTTTTTGATTTTTATGCAATTAAAAATTCATCCAAGTGTTTCTACACTATAAGAAAGTATTCGGATCACCAAAATTATTTAGTTAACCATACCTGATCATTTTCAATACCTTCTTCTTGAGATTGATGTAACTGATCCACAATTCTTCAACTTCAATCTTCAAGACTTAAGACACTGAGTGCCAACTTGAGCTCTTGTTGAATCTTCTCTAAGTCTTTGATTGCTGATTGACAATTTGATCCCTTTAAGACTCCGACTCAACTCACTGACTTGACTCACGAAATATGCCAACACCAAAATGCCGTAACAATAACTTCATTGTTGCACAAATCTATGTCGATGACATTGTGTTTGGAGCAACAAAGGATAATGATGCTTCTAAATTCGCAGAAACCATGGAAAGCGAATTTGAGATGTCTATGATGGGGGAACTGACATACTTTCTTGGATTGCAAGTGAAACAAAATGGTGAAGGCATCCATCTGTGTCAATCCAAGTATGCAAAGGAGTTGGTAAAGAAATTCGGATTAGAAGATTCTAAAGATTTTCCTACTCCTATGGGAACTAGCAATAAGGGATTAGGAAGTGAATCTTTTAGTGAGAATGTAGATGAGAAACTTTATCGCATCATGATTGGAAGTCTACTTTACCTCACAGCTAGTCGCCCGGATATATCCTTTAGTGTTGGGATTTGCGCGAGATATCAATCAGCACCAAAGGAGGTTCACCTGAAAGCGGTGAAACGGATCATCCGGTACATCAAAGGAACCATTAATTTCAGAATTTGGTATCCTATGGGAACAAGTCTAGATATTATTGGATACTCAGATGCCGATTGGGCAGGATCTGTGGATGATCGGAAAAGTACGAGTGGTGCATGTTTTTATCTTGGCCATTGTCTTGTTGCACGGCATAGTAAAAAGCAAAACTGCATTGCACTCTCGACTGCCGAAGCGGAATACATCTCAGCGGGTAGTTGTTCAACTCAACTCATTTGGATGAAAAGCGTGTTGAGCGACTTCCGGATTTCAGCAACTTCGGTAACTGTTTTATGTGACAACACTAGTGCTATAAATATTTCAAAAAACCCTATGTTGCACTCTAGAACAAAACACATTGAACTTAGATATCATTTTCTTAGAGAGCTAGTTGAATCAAATATTCTTCAAATTTCCTACATTTCAACTGAAGATCAATTAGCTGACTTGTTAACAAAACCTTTGGATCAAAAACGTCGTATTCATTTGCGTAAAACAATTGGAATGCTTTGCTTGAAATAACCTCTTTTTGAAACTTTTGTTTAGGTTAGGTTTTGTTTTTGTGTTTTTGTTCATTATCTATGCTTAGATATAGAACATTAATTGAGCATTAGTTTTGATTGACTTTAACTGTATCCTTTTATATATTTAGAAATCTATTATGCCTTAGATATCATAATATTTCATTTGATGCAATGATCATTTATGTCAATTAACTCATCTTTGTTTTGATCAAAGTCAATTTCTCTCTCGATGATCTCTTGGTATAGTGTTTATCTTATTTGACTGTTTAGTTGAGTATGAAATCGAGATCAATATTTGGCTAAATACTTTATATCTTAGATAATTGATAGCCAATTGAGGGGGAGTCAAAGAAAAGGTATTATGCTCAAAAGATGTGGAAAGAGTTACATCCCAATGAGGAGTGTGAAAACTACCACCACATGGAGGAAAGAGCTACCACCTCGGTCGTCCAAGTACTGTGTGCAGCTACCACGTGTATACCAAGCAAGGTTTTTCAAGTTTGATTAAATAAAATGCATGTTGAAATACTTTACTCTGTCAAAATTTCAAGGTTGGTATAAGGTGGAAATTTTAATGAAAGATGCTCAAAGAGCCACTCTCTTCAATAAATTGACTAGATATATTATCTAACTTATCTGGGATGTTAGACATCTATTGATCTTTGTATTTCATTTTCTTTACCGAATTGATGATTTGATAAAGGCATTACTCATAAGATCAAGTTAGATGTAATTGAAGTTGTTCAACTTTAAGGGATTTAATTTTTATAAATTTTCGTTTCATTTGTTGGATGTTATTGATAGATTTGGTATAATCTATTTCTTGTTGTATGAAACGATGATTCTCATTTAAAGTTGATACACAAAAGTGCTTACAATCTTTTTCTGGTTTTTCTAGAATTTCTCTGAAATTTTCTAAAGAAAAAGTTGGAGCCGATCCGGATTGGACCTGCCGATCCGGATCCCGAACGCAGATATTCTTCTGCGGGCAGCCGATCCGGATTGGACCTGCCGATCCGGATCCCGAACGCAGTTTTTCTCTGCGGCTAGCCGATCCGGATCGTAATCAAGAACTGATCCGGATCGCGGCTAGGGTTTTATATAGAACAAAAGGGTTTTGATTTCTTTTACTCCAATCTTTTGTTCCAAAGTTTCCAGAGCTTCTGTCACGCCCCGGGGTCGAAACTGCGACCCGGGCTCGCCAACAGATCCGCCACCTATGCCAAACCTGCATAGGCGAAGCGTCCTACCTGCAAAAAGAGCTACAGCTAACAGATATCAGAGCTAAAAGATAAAACTGCTGTAGAATAAAATCAACCACTGTACAACTGAAGATAAAACAGCAAGGTCCATCTCCCAAAAATGATGATCATATAATAACCTCGAGTACAAAACTCATAGCTCAACAGGGAGATATCTCAAATACAACATCAGTGTACCAGCTCTCAATACATCATATCCTCACTACAACAGTCTCTCAAAGAGGAAATAAATACTAATCTACCGACTATGCTGAAGATCTCCTCAAAAAGGGGGGGGGTACCGCTACCCTCCAATGGGTCAGGATCTAGCTCGCTACTCCCTCACCGCGAACAGCAACCGCAGAAACGGCAACACCCGCCAAGACTCTGCAAAACAAGGGAGAGAAAGGACAAAAAGGGGAAAAACCCCCGACGGGCGTGAGAACTACGCAAAAAGGGAGTTCTCAGTGGGTATCGCCACTAGGCCCGACGATCTGCCCACCAAGACCACTAGAGGCAAAAGATAAAAAATGCAGTAAAACTTAAAGAAGAAGCAGAAGACACTCTACAGCTACCATGCCTCTATCTGAATGCTCAAATGGGGAAACTCTGATAAATATATGCAACACTCGCACACGAGGTGCTCAATCGACCCAATCGAGCTGACTGCCACATCGGGTCCAGTCAAACCTGCGCCCACCTACAACCACCTCCCGCTGACGGGCAGGAATTACGTAGGGCGTCCAAACGGACTAACTCGCTATCGAGTAGTGGCTCATGCAGGCTATAGTCAAAATCCATGCCCTCTCTCTCAGAATGGATAGACTCAAGATGCTCAACCTCTCACACAAAGGTCAAAGAACTCGCAACGACCACGGGACCACCGTCAAACCCCGAACGGTTCCCAACAACACTAGTACTGGTCTAAACACAACTGAAAGTATGCATCAGTGTCTAGAAGCCTGCCTAAATAACCCCAATCCGACCACCAGTAGACACTGGTACTGCCTGCTCTGCCTGCCGCAACGGGTATGCCAGCTGATGCATAACACCGAAGCAAAGGAGTCTCAAGGACTCAAAGTCTGTCTGGCTCTGCCTGCCGCAACGGGTATGCCAGCTGATGCATAACACCGAAGCAAATGAGTCTCAAGGACTCAAAGTCTGTCTGACGCACACTCCGGAGTGGTACTCGAGGGGAGCGACCCACACGAGTAAAGTAAGTAGCCGAAAGTAATATGATGTAGCAGGACTGGATCGTGACTCCGATCAAGTAGGAAAAACCCTCTACAGAAGATAGCCCGATCCCTAAACGGATACGACAGTACATGATAAGTGGAAACTCCATCCACTAGAGGAAGGTCTAATACCCAAATCTGATACATCAATAAATATCCGGTCAACCGCCCAATATCCGCGGTTGCCGCAATACCCTGCCGTCCATAACCAAAGTACTATAACCGACCTCCGGTCAACCGCCCAAAGTCCGCGGTCACTGCCAAAACCCTGCCAGCCGCAATCCAGCACAACCCGTCCCTGTCACCAATGTCCCTGCTATACTACCCAAGACCCCTGCTCGCACCCGAGCAACACAGACCGCCTGACTAACAAGAAGGAGAAAGGAATAACATGGTTTCTCCTAAGTCAAGTTCCAATATGTAGTGCAGCAGTAAAAGATGGCCAAACTATGTGTCCATACACATATGTCCATACAAGCATGCATTTGTCCTCAAGAAGAATAAAGAAAATAAACCTCATGCCGGAATTAGCAATGACCATACCTGTCCATGATTTTCGATCCATAATCACTCCTTGGAGTAGAACCTGCACATAACTACATAATCCTATCCCATTGTATAAACCAGCCTCATAAAAGGGTTATGTGCTAACATGACATGATAATTAATCATATAGTGTAACCTTGCCTTAGGTAAGCTTCCACTAATCATCAAAATGAATGTCTGATTCATACCATTGTCATAATATGAATAATTAACTTGCAATTCCCATAAATCAACATTGTTAAGCTTACCAATCAATCCCAGGTATTGTACCCTACACCTGCATGTAATTCTAACATATAGAGTTAGAGAACCGTCCACCGGTTCTCGGAATAAAGCACCCACCTGAAAAGCTGACTGTCCAAAGCCCAACAGCTGAAAACACCAAATAACTCTAATCCCTTGCTCCAATAAGTTCAGCACACCCGTAACTCTCCTGGCACAATACAAAGTCCACTAATTACACTAGGCTCCCAATTAAAGCACTTAAAACCACATACAACCTCGAATTCTGAACTGTTAAATTATCACCTGCAGATAGTGCCCATAAAATTCCAATAAAAATATCACAACAATCCTTGCGTCGATAGCTTCGAAACGGTACCTTGTACGCCCAAATCGGAGTTCGGTAAGTCAAGATAAAAATTCGGCAAGGGGGTACACTCATACAAAAATCTGTGTTAAAACTGTACACTGTTCACTGAGAAAACAGTAATTTTCACCTCTGATGAAATCTCAGAAAAATCCAAGAAAAATACGAGCGCGTTCCTTCCGATCAGTAGATGAAAAAGTTGTATAAGCTCGTTTCCGGCTGACGCTCGTACGCAAAGATATGGCCAAAATACCCCGCTGCTGTCAAGGAAGTCCACACAGAAAATGGGGTTACAGTTTGCCTCGGGATCCGTGCCAAAACCTCGAACGGGAAAGTGCGACCAAAACGAAAGATGAAGTCCTACCTCTTAGGAGTCTGCCGGCGCAAGAATCACAGCAAAATGATCTCTGGGTAGCCCATGGGAGCTAAAACACTGCCGCTGCGCCGAAGAAGAACACTAGAAAGCAACATCGCGCCGCACCGTAAAATGGGGAACCTCAGGATGCGTGCTCCCAAAAATCCCAAAACTCTGCAGAAAGATCAAGGACTTGAAGATGAAAATCTTCCAAGAAGGGAGCTCGGGGAGATCTTGCAAGGGCTGAGAGAAAAAGAGCAGAAAAGAGGGCTCGGGTTGCCTATTTATAGGCTGAAGAAAACAATTGGGAAAATTCCCATCCTGTCCCAACTTCCGGGCGCCCGGTCCGGTCCGCCCGAATTCGGGCGCGCACAGTGCGGCCCGGCCCGCCAAGTTTCGGGCGCGCACAGTGCGGCCCGGTCCACCACACAGCCCAGTCCACTACTCCCCCGGGCCCCACTGCACCCGGTGCACCTGCGCCCGCAAATGGCGACGCGACACGTGGCCCGGCAACCCGTGCACCGCGCACGTCGCTCCGTGGACCGCGCACGTCGCGGCTGACCCGGGCCCATACGGCCACCTGCCCCGCCGTACGGCCACCTGCCCCGGTCAACAACTCCACCGATTGCGTGGACCGGGAGCACAACACCGGACCAACTACCTCACGCCACGTGTCCCTTCCTCGGGTGCACGACGGCCGCGTGGACCGCGCACCTGACCGCGCCCCTGTGCGCCTGCCCGCGGCCGCGCGCCGCCTGCCCGAGCGCCTTCCGCCGCCTTCCGCCGCTGCCCGCCGCCGCCAGCCGCCGCCGGCGATCGCCGGAAACACTGTTCCGGCGATGAACAGTAAAATTACTGTAGCAAGCTCCGAAAAATACAAGTAAATAGCCCATCTTGACCGTTTTCGCGCGCTGATTCCAAATCCGTCGTCCATTTTGCCAAATTCCAATCCTACAATTTGCCGGAGGCTCCCGGAAAGGTATTTTTAATCCGAATTCCGCGCCGAGCCTAAATTTGATATCCACTCCTCGCGTAAACTGTTCTAAACATCCGATGGGGTCCCCCGATTACCTACGAGATCCATTTTAAGCCCCGAGTCCATCTCTTGTGTCCAAACTGGCGCGCGAACACCGCCGACATGCCACGTAGGCTTCCAGAAGCTGCTGGTCACACTGTAGAAGCCCTGCAAAGATCCGGGTCACCACATCCTCCCCCACTAGAAGAAAGTTTCGTCCTCGAAACTTAGGCAACTCCCAAGGAGTCTCAGAAACCAGGGGTCAATATTCAACACCGCCGTCTCCAGCTCCCAAGTCACCTATCACTCCCCATGATTACTCCTCAGCAACAACAACAGCAACAACCAGTACGGCATAGCCCGATTGCGCAATTCCCTCACCTCACGAGTCGGAATTCGCAACGGGCGTCCCTCGTACTCCAAACTCTCACAGACCCCAGAAGGAACGAGTCAAACACGGGCGAGGGGTCCAAAACATAACACTCCAGAGCTGAGACGCAGAAAAACCTCAAAAACTCCAACAAAAGGCGGGGGGAAAAGGAACAAATAGCCCGAGCAACACGCTCTAACATCACTCCTAAGAGCCAACGCAACCCAAGCGACCCGAAACACATCCACACAAACACCTGCACAGAAAAGGGGCCCTAACAAGCGGGGGTTCACACTCGGTCGCCCTCAACACTTAACCACCTAAGTGGATTGCTCAGCCGCAGCCTCTCATCAAAAGGGATCCTCGGGGACTCAACTCAAACCCTGCACACAAGGATGGCCCCACACAGTGCCAGCTATGGAACCGTCAAACTCGACTCCCAAATAGCTCTTCTGCTCCAGGCATCCGCCACCACAGTGGCTCTGTCGGGGTGATACTGGATGCTCACAAAATCCAATGGTGGCTCTACAGCCACTACGGGAGGTATCACTATAACTCACAAATCCATCTCCCACCACTGACTAGGTTAGAATCGGCGCTGGTACCAATCTCATCACCCGGTCATCAAGCTCTGCTGGCACTATCCAGTCCAAAAACTCCTCACCCCAACAATGACCGTCGATCTCGGCCAGTCTTAAATAGCATCCACTTTGGCCGAATTCCCACCGCCGCCCCTTCGGCTAGAATAAGCAATCCAGGAAGATATGCTCTCGAAGCTAAAACTTGCACCACAACGACTTAGCAAAAAGCTTCTTCCCCACAGACCTTGTCACACCATATACAAATACTGCACAAGCTCTAAATCACTCAAGGAGGGGGGGGTAAAACCAAAATATTCCTGGAGGATGCCGCTATCAAACCGTTCAAGGCCAACTGAAACACAGAATTCCTCAATCTAGAGGCAACAGGGCATTAGTCAATCCATTGGCTTCGCTGTACTCGTAATGCCCCTACTGTGTCCTGAACACCATCTAGACAATGCCCTCAGCTGAAATTCCAAATTGGCGCAGGCATCAAACAATAACTGCCGGAATATAGCTCCTTCAAAGGTTCTAAATAATACCTGGACCTGCCTGGACTCCAATCCCAAAGGGCTCTCACCGTCGTGTATCAACGACGTGGCACTAGGTCAAACAGACCCTCTATCCATCAAATCCACGCACCTAAGAAATCAACTCTTGCAGCTCTAAAGGCGATATCCAAAGAGGGGCTATTGAAGTTGGCGCGGTTTCCAGAATCACGTCAATCGCAATCTTAATCTTCCTTTCTGGCGGCCTAATCATCGGCTTAGGTGGACTCACACCCGGGATTTCATGGGCAATAGGGACATCCTTAAGTCCCGCTGCCGCCGTAGGCACCTCTCACACGGACGCTGTAACCTGTGTGCTCAAATAGTCTCAACAAACCAAAATGCCTTCCATTATCTGCCTCGCAGAAAGTCAAAGTCCTTTCTCTCAGCAGTCAAACATCCTGTGGCACTATGTCAACCGATCCCAAGCACTGGGTCAAAACACTGAGCTGCCGTAAAAACCATTAAGTCTGCCGGCACAACTTACGGCCTCTGCTGCACTGGACATGATCCACAAGCCTCCTCCACTTGCACAATGCCAACAGTAACCTGTACCTCAAGTGCATGTGGTAACGACTCTACCTCTAGCCCATGCAGGAACGCAACATGTCCTAACTCCGACTGCTGTGAAGAAATCGCACCTGCAACAACCCGATCCACTGCCGTGGCGCCCTCCAACCAGGCGGCACAAGCTCATCCACACGATGCAAGCGGTTGTCGCTAAGTCCATCAGAAAATATCCCATCAATCACAAGGGAGCACGACCTCTGTCTCTGCTCACGCTGAGGCAACAGATACGATCCTCCGCAGACAACAAAACCACGCTACCGTTGCGATACTCTGATATAGACACTGATACTGCCATCAGGGTCCGCCCGATCCCCAACATCTCAGAAGTCCATCATTGCAACCGTCATAAGACAAAACACCATTAATCCATGCAATTCCCTATACACTTATCCTTTCTAAGCTCGCCCCTCAATCCCATATGATACAATCAAAATATGCAAGTTATAAATCACAAAGGGTAGAATTCCCTTGGGTAAGCTTGCATTAACCATCCACAAGGATATCCACCACCCAGGAAAGCAAAACGAAAATGCCTCTGCCTGCCGATCTGTCCTCCATCACCTAGCGCCAAGCGCCTCCCTCCAGAACTCGCCTCTAGCGGCAGATCCCCATCCAAGGAACTGCAGTGTCCAGCTCCAAACACAATGCCTACTCCGACGAGGCATCCACAGTCCAAAACCCGAACATGAGGGACCGAAAAGAAACTAAAGAGTATCCTGGCGCAATCCACTCCCAATCTCACTTATCCTATGTGCCTCGTCCCTCGAAACCTGGAGCACCAGTTCAACAACTGCATAAACTCTCTAGCACAGGGAGGCTCTCAATTGATCACTCCATCACCCCCAACCACGACTCTGCCTCCAAAGGCTCCAAGCTCAATCTTACGAGTCGGGGTGGTTCATCTGCCAAATCTGGCTCACTAAATCAAACATGCCCCACAGCTCCTCTGCTGTCAACCATCCACCCTACCTCAGTGCCTTGGCACTAAACATTGGCACGGAGGGGGCCACTCGCTCTATTGGCACTACAAAAATCCCTGCCGCTGAGGGTACTACATCCTGGTGGTCTCAGAAGAAAAGTACAGTCGGGCTGCCCACTGCTCTGACAACTGCGTCACCAAACTAGCTGCGCACTCTGCCGCTGATATGCCTTTGACAATCCTGTCATCTGGGTCCGGAGTTCTCTGACCTCAATCCGGGTATCCGGCCCAAAACCAACCGCTCAAGCTCAACTGCCATGACAGGATGCACAAAGGTCCCAAACCCAGCGTCGGGGAGACACCGCTCGCCACGACGAAACCACAAATCAGCACACAACAACGCTCGACCCAATCCAGCGAAAGTCTAGAGCATGTCACCCATTCCATAGCGTTATGTTGTCTGCAGCCAACATAACTACTTAGGAGAATAAACATGCCAATCACTCATCCCGTCCCTCGGGAGAGGTGCAAAACTCAATCAGGACTCTCGCTACAAATCACGACTCTCACGAAGTCATCCTAGGGTCCAACCACAAGCCTAGGGTTTCTAAGTCCACCATGACCTACAACCTAGGCTCTGATACCACCTAATCTGTCACGCCCCGGGGTCGAAACTGCGACCCGGGCTCGCCAACAGATCCGCCACCTATGCCAAACCCGGCATAGGCGAAGCGTCCTACCTGCAAAAAGAACTACAGCTAACAGATATCAGAGCTAAAAGATAAAACTGCTGTAGAATAAAATCAACCACTGTACAACTGAAGATAAAACAACAAGGTCCATCTCCCAAAAATGATAATCATACATTAACCTCGAGTACAAAACTCATAGCTCAACAGGGAGATATCTCAAATAAAACATCAGTGTACAAGCTCTCAATACATCATATCCTCACTACATCAGTCTCTCAAAAGAGGAAATAAATACCAATCTACCAACTATACTGAAGATATCCTCCAAAGGGGGTACCGCTACTCTCCAAAGATGGGTCTGGATCTAGCTCGCTACTCCCTCACCACGCACAGCAACCACAGAACGGCAACACCCGCCAAGACTCTGCAAAACAAAGAGGAGAAAGGACAAAAGGGGGAAAACCCCCAACGGGCGTGAGAACTACGCAATAAGGGAGTTCTCAGTGGGTATCGCCACAAGGCCCGACGATCTGCCCACCAAGACTACTAGAGGCAAAAGATAACCGATGCAGTAAAACTGAAAGAAGAAGCTGGAAATACTCTACAGCTACCATGCCTCTATCCAAATGCTCAAATGGGGAAACTCTGATGAAGATATGCAACACTCGCACACGAGGTGCTCAATTGACCCAATCGAGCTGACTGCCACATCGGGTCCAGTCAAACCTGCGCCCACCTACAACCACCTCCCGCTGACGGGCAGGAATTACGTAGGGCGTCCAAACGGACTAACTCGCTATTGAGTAGTGGCTCATGCAGGCTGTAGTCATAATCCATGCTCTCTCTCTCAGAACGGATAGACTCAAGATGCTCAACCTCTCACACAATGGTCAAAGAACTCACAACGACCACGGGACCACCGTCAAACCCCGAACGGTTCCCAACAATACAAGCACTGGTCTAAACAAAGCTACTAGACTCCACTCGGTCCCCCAGGCACGAGTGTAACAAAAAGTATCTGCCTGAATAAACCCAATCCATAGACAAGTAATCACTGGTACTGCCTGCTCTGCTGTCGAACTCAAGAACCCTGCCTGGTGCCCGGCGCTCACACCGTGGAAAGCCTACTCCGGAGTGGCACTCGAGGGGAGCGACCCACACGAGTAAAGTATCACTGTATCAAGCATCACTGTATCGAGTATCTCTGTAACCACTGTCTCATAATAGCAGGACTGGATCAAGACTATGATCAAAGTGGGAAACTCCGTCCACTAACAAAACCCCGATCTGATGCAATAGTACTCAAAAGGTGGGAAATACCATCCACTAGAACAAATCTGATACCCAATCTGATGCAATAGTCAACATCCGGTCAACCGCCCAAAGTCCGCGGTCACCGAAATAACCCACAACCCACAATTGGGTAAATTAATCAAGATCCGGTCAACCGCCTACTGTCCGCGGTTGCCGCAATAACCCACAATCCACAATTGGGTAAATTAATCAAGATCCGGTCAACCGCCTACTGTCCGCGGTTGCCGCAATAACCCACAATCCAACCTCAAGCACACCCTGTCTCTGACCCTAAGGTCCCAGCTACACTATCCCAAACCTCTGCTCGAACCCGAGCAACATGACTCAAAAGTCTAAATAAAAAGGAGAAAGAAAGCAATCATGGTTTCTCCTAAGTCAAATTCCAATATGTAGTGCAGCAGTAAAAGATGGCCTAACTATATGTCCATACACATATGTCCATACAAGCATGCATTTGTCCTCAAGAAGAATAAAGAAAATAAACCTCATGCCAAAATTATCAATGACCATACCCGTCCATAATTCTCAATCCATAATGGCTCCTCAGAGTAGAACCTGCACATAATTACATAATCCTATCCCAATGCATAAACCATCCTCATAAAAGGTTATGTGCTAATATGGCATGATAATTAATCATATAGGGTATCCTTGCCTTAGATAAGCTTTCACTAATCATCAACATGACTATTTGATTAATACCATTGTCGTACTGTGAATAATTCACTTACAATTTCCATAAAATCCTCATTGTTAAACTTACCGATCAATCCCAGCTATTGTACCATTCACCTGCATGCAATGCTAACATATAAAAATTTAGAGAACCGTCCACCGGTTCCGGGAATAAGGCACCCACCTGAAGAAGAACACTAGAAAGCAACATCGCGCCGCACCGTAAAATCCAGAACCTCGGGATGCGTGCTCCTAAAATCGTAGAACTTGGCAGGAAGATCAAGAATTAAGAGTTGAACAAGTCTTCTTCAAGGTGCTCGTGCAGATGGTGCGTGGGCTGAGAGAAAAGAGCCAAAGAAGAGGGCTCGGGCTGCCTATTTATAGGCTGAGGAAACAATTGGAAAAATTCCCATTGTGTCCCAACTTTCGGGCGCCCGGTCCGGTCCGCCCGAATTCGGGCGCGCACAGTGCGGCCCGGCCCGCAAAGTTTCGGGCGCGCACAGTGCGGCCCGGTCCACCACACAGCTCAGTCCACTACTCCCCCGGGCCCCACTGCACCCGGTGCACCTGCACCCGCAAATGGCGACGCGACACGTGGCCCGGCAACCCGTGCACCACGCACGTCGCGCCGTGGACCGCGCACGTCGCGCCTGACCCGGGCCGTACGGCCACCTGCCCCGCCGTACGGCCACCTGCCCCGGTCACCCACTCCACCGGTTGCGTGGACCGGGAGCACAACACCGAACCAATCACCTCACGCCACGTGTCCACCCGGTCTACCGTGCACCCGGGCCCAATTTCAGTGGACCGCGCCCGCTGAACCGGCCAACCGGAGAGCGCCACGTGGCCCGCCCCCGGTGCACGACCTCCGCGGTGGACCGCGCGCCTGCCCGCGCGCTCAGCCGCCTGCTCGCGCCCTCAGCCGCCTGCCCGCGGCCGCCAAACGCCTGCCCGAGGCTGCGCCGCCGCCCGCCGACGCTGTCCGCCGCCGCCGGCCGCCGCCGGCGATCGCCGGAAATACTGTTCCGGCATGAACAGTACCCGCAAGCTCAAAAACAGTAAGTAGATAGCCCATCTTGACCGTTTTCGCGCGCTGATTCCAAATCCGGCGTCCATTTTGCCAAATTCCAATCCTATAATTTGCCGGAGGCTCCCGGAAAGGTATTTTTAATCCGAATTCCGCGCCGAGCCTAAATTTGATATCCACTCCTCGCGTAAACTGTTCTAAACATCCGATGGGGTCCCCCGATTACCTACGAGATCCATTTTAAGCCCCGAGTCCATCTCTTGTGTCCAAACTGGCGCGCGAACACCGCCGACATGCCACGTAGGCTTCCAGAAGCTGCTGGTCACACTGTAGACGCCCTGCAAAGATCCGGGTCACCACAGTTTAGACCAGTGCTAGTATTGTTGGGAACCGTCGGGGTTTGACGGTGGTCCCGTGGTCGTTGTGAGTTCTTTGACCATGGTGTGAGAGGTTGAGCATCTTGAGTCTATCCGTTCTGAGAGAGAGAGCATGGATTATGACTATAGCCTGCACGAGCCACTACTCAATAGCGAGTTAGTCCGTTTGGACGCCCTACGTAATTCCTGCCCGGTCAGCGGGAGGTGGGTGTAGGTGGGCGCAGGTTTGACTGGACCCGATGTGGCAGTCAGCTCGATTGGGTCGATTGAGCACCTCGTGTGCGAGTGTTGCATATCTTCATCAGAGTTTCCCCATTTGAGCATTTGGATAGAGGCATGGTAGCTGTAGAGTGTTTCCAGCTTCTTCTTTCAGTTTTACTGCATCGGTTATCTTTTGCCTCTAGTAGTCTTGGTGGGCAGATCGTCGGGCCTTGTGGCGATACCCACTGAGAACTCCCTTATTGCGTAGTTCTCACGCCCGTTGGGGGTTTTCCCCCTTTTGTCCTTTCTCCTCTTTGTTTTGCAGAGTCTTGGCGGGTGTTGCCGTTCTGTGGTTGCTGTGCGTGGTGAGGGAGTAGCGAGCTAGATCCAGACCCATCTTTGGAGAGTAGCGGTACCCCCTTTGGAGGAGATCTTCAGTATAGTCGGTAGATTGGTATTTATTTCCTCTTTTGAGAGACTGATGTAGTGAGGATATGATGTATTGAGAGCTTGTACACTGATGTTTTATTTGAGATATCTCCCTGTTGAGCTGTGAGTTTTGTACTCGAGGTTAATGTATGATTATCATTTTTGGGAGATGGACCTTGTTGTTTTATCTTCAGTTGTACAGAGGTTGATTTTATTCTACAGCAGTTTTATCTTTTAGCTCTGATATCTGTTAGCGGTAGTTCTTTTTGCAGGTAGGACGCTTCGCCTATGCGGGTTTGGCATAGGTGGCGGATCTGTTGGCGAGCCCGGGTCGCAGTTTCGACCACGGGGCGTGACAGATTAGGTGGTATCAGAGCCTAGGTTGTAGGTCATGGTGGACTTAGAAACCCTAGGCTTGTGGTTGGTCCCTAGGATGACTTCGTGAGAGTCGTGATTCGTAGCGAGAGTCCTGATTGAGTTTTACACCTCTCCCGAGGGACGGGACGAGTGATTGGCATGCTTATTCTCCTAAGTAGTTATGTTGGCTGCAGACAACATAACGCTATGGAATGGGTGACATGCTCTAGACTTTCGCTGGATTGGGTCGAGCGTTGTTGTGTGCTGATTTGTGGTTTCGTCGTGGTGAGCGGTGTCTCCCCGACGCTGGGTTTGGGACCCTTGTGCATCCTGTCATGGCAGTTGAGCTTGAGCGTTTGGTTTTGGGCCGGATACCCGGATTGAGGTCAGAGAACTCCGTACCCAGATGACAGGATTGTCAGAGGCATATCAGCGGCAGAGCGAGCAGCTAGTTTGGTGACACAGTTGTCAGAGCAGTGGGCAGCCCGACAGTACTTTTCTTCTGAGACCACCAGGATGTAGTATCCTCAGCGGCAGGGACTTCTGTAGTGCCAATAGAGCGAGTGGCCCCCTCCCTGCCAATGTTTAGTGCCAAGGCACTTAGGTAGGGTGGATGGTTGACAGCAGAGGAGTTGTGGGGCATGTTTGATTAAGTGAGCCAGATTTGGCAGATGAACCACCCCGACTCGTAAGATTGAGCTCGGAGCCTTTGGAGGCAGAGTCGTGGTTGGGGGTGATGGAGTGATCAATTGAGAGCCTCCCTGTGCTAGAGAGTTTATGCAGTTGTTGAACTAGCGCTCCAGGTTTCGAGGGACGAGGCACATAGGATTAGTGAGATTGGGAGTGGATTGCGCCAGGATACTCCTTAGTTTCTTTTCGGTCCCTCCTGTTCGGGTTTTGGACTGTGGATGCCTCGCCGGAGTAGGCATTGTGTTTGGAGCCGGACACTGCAGTTCCTTGGATGGGGATCTGCCGCTAGAGGCGAGTTCTGGAGGGAGGCGCTTGGCACTAGGTGATGGAGGACAGATCGGCAGGCAGAGGCATTTTCGTTTTGCGCTCCTGGGTGGTGGATATCCTTGTGAATGGTTAATGTAAAGCTTACCCAAGGGGGATGTTACCCTGTGTGATTGATAACTGGCATGTTTGGGATGCAATATATGTGATTGAGGGGTGAGCTTAGTAAGGATAATTGTATAAGGAATTGCATGAATCAATCGTGCTTGGTCGTATGACGATGATACCAAGTGGATTTCTGAGACGTCAGGGGTTGGGTGGACCCCGATGACAGCAACAGCCATTTTATCATAGTGGCGCAGCGGTAGCGTGGATTGGTTGTTTGCGAGAGACCACGTTCGGCATCTCAGTGTGAGCATGGACAGAGGTCGTGCTCCCTTTGTGATTGGTCTAGATATTTTGGCAGGCTGAGCGACGACCACTTGCATCGAGCGGATGAATCTGTGCCGCCCGGTTGGAGGGCGCCATGGTAGTGGATTGAGTTGTCGCAGGTGCGATTTCTTCACAGCAGTCGGAGTTAGGACATGTTGCGTTCCTGCATGGGCTAGAGGTAGAGTCGTTACCACATGCACTTGAGGTACAGGTTACTGTTGGCATTGTGCAAGTGGAGGAGGCTTGTGGATCATGTCCAGTGCAGCAGAGGCCGTAAGTTATGCCGGCAGACTTAATGGTTTTTACGGCAGCTCCGTGTTTTGACCCAGTGCTTGGGATCGGTTGACATAGTGCCACAGGATGTTTGACTGCTGAGAGAAAGGACTTTGACTTTCTGCGAGGCAGATAATGGAAGGCATTTTGGTTTGTTGAGACTATTTGAGCACACAGGTTACAGCGTCCGTGTGAGAGGTGCCTACGGCGGCAGCGGGACTTAAGGATGTCCCTATTGCCCATGAAATCCCGGGTGTGAGTCCACCTAAGCCGATGATTAGGCCGCCAGAAAGGAAGATTAAGATTGCGATTGACGTGATTCTGGAAACCGCGCCAACTTCAATAGCCCCTCTTTGGATATCGCCTTTAGAGCTGCGAGAGTTGATTTCTTAGGTGCGTGGATTTGATGGATAGAGGGTCTGTTTGACCTAGTGCCACGTCGTTGATACACGACGGTGAGAGCCCTTTGGGATTGGAGTCCAGGCAGGTCCAGGTATTATTTAGAACCTTTTGAAGGAGCTATATTCCGGCAGTTATTGTTTGATGCCTGCGCCAATTTGGAATTTCAGCTGAGGGCATTGTCTAGATGGTGTTCAGGACACAGTAGGGGCATTACGAGTACAGTGAAGCCAATGGATTGACTAATGCCCTGTTGCCTCTAGATTGAGGAATTTTGTGTTTCAGTTGGCCTTGAACGGTTTGATAGCGGCATCCTCCAGGAATATTTTGGTTTTACCCCCCTCCCTGAGTGTTTAGAGCTTGTGCAGCATTTGTATATGGTGTGACAAGGTCTGTGGGGAAGAAGCTTTTTGCCATGTCGTTGTGGTGCAAGTTTTAGCTTCGAGAGCATATCTTCCTGGATTACTTCTTCTAGCCGAAGGGGCGGCGGTGGAAATTCGGCCAAAGTGGATGCTATTTAAGACTGGCCGAGATCGACGGTCATTGTTGGGGTGAGGAGTTTTTGGACCGGATAGTGCCAGCAGAGCTTGATGACCGGGTGATGAGATTGGTACCAGCGCCGATTCTAACCTAGTCAGTGGTGGGAGATGGATTTGTGAGTTATAGTGATACCTCCCGTAGTGGCTGTAGAGCCACCATTGGATTTTGTGAGCATCCAGTATCACCCCGACAGAGCCACTGTGGTGGCGGATGCCTGGAGCAGAAGAGCTATTTGGGAGTCGAGTTTGACGGTTCCATAGCTGGCACTATGTGGGGCCATCCTTGTGTGCAGGGTTTGAGTTGTGTCCCTGAGGATCTCTTTTGATGAAAGGTTGCGGCTGAGCAATCCGCTTGGGTTGAGTTTTGAGGGTGACTGAGTTTGAACCCCCGCTTGTTAGGGCCCCTTTTCTGTGCAGGTGTTTGTGTGGATGTGTTCCGGGTCGCTTGGGTTGCGTTGGCTCTTAGGAGTGATGTTAGAGCGTGTTGTTCGGGCTATTTGTTCCTTTTCCCCCCGCCTTTTGTTGGAGTTTTTGAGGTTTTTCTGCGTCTCAGCTCTGGAGTGTTATGTTTTGGACCCCTCGCCCGTGTTTGACTCGTTCCTTTTGGGGTCTGTGAGAGTTTGGAGTACGAGGGATGCCCGTTGCGAATTCCGACTCGTGAGGTGAGGGAATTGCGCAATCGGGCTATGCCGTACTGGTTGTTGCTGTTGTTGTTGCTGAGGAGTAATCACGGGGAGTGATAGGTGACTTGGGAGCTGGAGACGGCGGTGTTGAATATTGACCCCTGGTTTCTGAGACTCCTTGGGAGTTGCCTTAGTTTCGAGGACGAAACTTTCTTCTAGTGGGGGAGGATGTGGTGACCCGGATCTTTGCAGGGCTTCTACAGTGTGACCAGCAGCTTCTGGAAGCCTACGTGGCATGTCGGCGGTGTTCGCGCGCCAGTTTGGACACAAGAGATGGACTCGGGGCTTAAAATGGATCTCGTAGGTAATCGGGGGACCCCATCGGATGTTTAGAATAGTTTACGCGAGGAGTGGATTTCAAATTTAGGCTCGGCGCGGAATTCGGATTAAAAATACTTTTCCGGGAGCCTCCGGCAAATTATAGGATTGGAATTTGGCAAAATGGACGCCGGATTTGGAATCAGCGCGCGAAAACGGTCAAGATGGGCTATTTACTTGTATTTTTCGGAGCTTGCTACAGTAATTTTACTATTCATCGCCGGAACAGTGTTTCCGGCGATCGCCGGCGGCGGCTGGCGGCGGCGGGCAGCGGCGGAAGGCGGCGGAAGGCGCTCGGGCAGGCGGCGCGCGGCCGCGGGCAGGCGCACAGGGGCGCGGGCAGGCGCGCGGGGGCGCGGTCAGGTGCGCGGTCCACGCGGCCGTCGTGCACCCGAGGAAGGGACACGTGGCAGGCTCTCACTGGTCGGTGTTGTGGTCTGGGTTCACGAAGCAGGCCGGTGGTGCACGGTAGACCGGGTGGACACGTGGCGTGAGGTAGTTGGTCCGGTGTTGTGCTCCCGGTCCACGCAATCGGTGGAGTTGTTGACCGGGGCAGGTGGCCGTACGGCGGGGCAGGTGGCCGTACGGGCCCGGGTCAGCCGCGACGTGCGCGGTCCACGGCGCGACGTGCGCGGTGCATGGGTTGCCGGGCCACGTGTCGCGTCGCCATTTGCGGGCGCAGGTGCACCGGGTGCAGTGGGGCCCGGGGGAGTAGTGGACTGGGCTGTGTGGTGGACCGGGCCGCACTGTGCGCGCCCGAAACTTGGCGGGCCGGGCCGCACTGTGCGCGCCCGAATTCGGGCGGACCGGACCGGGCGCCCGGAAGTTGGGACAGGATGGGAATTTTCCCAATTGTTTTCTTCAGCCTATAAATAGGCAGCCCGAGCCCTCTTTTCTGCTCTTTTTCTCTCAGCCCTTGCAAGATCTCCCCGAGCTCCCTTCTTGGAAGATTTTCATCTTCAAGTCCTTGATCTTCCTGCAGAGTTTTGGGATTTTTGGGAGCACGCATCCCGAGGTTCCCCATTTTACGGTGCGGCGCGATGTTGCTTTCTAGTGTTCTTCCTCGGCGCAGCGACAGTGTTTTAGCTCCCCTGGGCTACCCCGAGATCATTTTGCTGTGATTCTTGCGCCGGCAGACTCCTAAGAGGTAGGACTTCATCTTTCGTTTTGGTCGCACTTTCCCGTTCGAGGTTTTGGCACGGATCCCGAGGCAAACTGTAACCCCATTTTCTGTGTGGACTTCCTTGACATCAGCGGGGTATTTTGGCCATATCTTTGCGTACGAGCGTCAGCCGGAAACGAGCTTATACAACTTTTTCATCTACTGATCGCAAGGAACGCGCTCGTATTTTTCTTGGATTTTTCTGAGATTTCATCAGAGGTGAAAATTACTGTTTTCTCAGTGAACAGTGTACAGTTTTAACACAGATTTTTGTATGAGTGTACCCCCTTGCCGAATTTTTATCTTGACTTACCGAACTCCGATTTGGGCGTGCAAGGTACCGTTTCGAAGCTATCGACGCAAGGATTGTTGTGATATTTTTATTGGAATTTTCTGGGCACTATCTGCAGGTGATAATTTAACAGTTCAGAATTCGAGGTTGTATGTGGTTTTAAGTGCTATAATTGGGAGCCTAGTGTAATTAGTGGACTTTGTATTGTGCCAGGAGAGTTACGGGTGTGCTGAACTTATTGGAGCAAGGGATTAGAGTTATTTGGTGTTTTCAGCTGTTGGGCTTTGGACAGTCAGCTTTTCAGGTGGGTGCTTTATTCCGAGAACCGGTGGACGGTTCTCTAACTCTATATGTTAGAATTGCATGCAGGTGTAGGGTACAATACCTGGGATTGATTGGTAAGCTTAACAATGTTGATTTATGGGGATTGCAAGTTAATTATTCATATTATGACAATGGTATGAATCAGACATTCAGGTTGATGATTAGTGGAAGCTTACCTAAGGCAAGGTTACCCTATATGATTAATTATCATGTCATGTTAGCACATAACCCTTTTATGAGGCTGGTTTGTACAATGGGATAGGATTATGTAGTCATGTGCAGGTTCTACTCCAAGGAGTGATTATGGATCGAAAACCATGGACAGGTATGGTCATTGCTAATTCTGGCATGAGGTTTATTTTCTTTATTCTTCTTGAGGACAAATGCATGCTTGTATGGACATATAGTTAGGCCATCTTTTACTGCTGCACTACATATTGGAACTTGACTTAGGAGAAACCATGTTATTCCTTTCTCCTTCTTGTTAGTCAGGCGGTCTGTGTTGCTCGGGTTCGAGCAGAGATTTGGGATAGTGTAGCTGGGACCTTCGGGTCAGAGACAGGGTGTGCTTGATGTTGGATCGTGGGTTATTGCGGCAACCGCGGACAGTAGGCGGTTGACCGGATCTTGATTATTTTACCCAATTGTGGGTCGTGGGTTATTGCGGTGACCGCGGACTTTGGGCGGTTGACCGGATGTTGACTATTGCATCAGATTGGGTATCAGATTTGTTCTAGTGGATGGTGTTTCCCACTTTTTGAGTACTATTGCGTCAGATCGGGGTTTTGTTAGGGGACGGAGTTTCCCACTTTGATCATAGTCTTGATCCAGTCCTGCTATTATGAGACAGTGGTTACAGAGATACTCGATACCGTGATACTTGATACTGGTGATACTGATGACAGAGTTACTTTACTCGTGTGGGTCGCTCCCCTCGAGTGCCACTCCGGAGTGTGCGACTGGACGGATCGAGGCCAGTCTGTTACTTACTTTTGTGTGCGATCGGACGGTTCGATGCCGATCTGTTACTTACCTTGGGATGCGACCGTACCAGCAGAGCAGGCAGTACCAGTGATTACTGGTCTATCGATTGGGTTTATTCAGGCAGATACTTTTTGTTACACTCGTGCCTGGGGGACCGAGTGGAGTCTAGTAGCTGTGTTTAGACCAGTGCTAGTATTGTTGGGAACCGTCGGGGTTTGACGGTGGTCCCGTGGTCGTTGTGAGTTCTTTGACCATGGTGTGAGAGGTTGAGCATCTTGAGTCTATCCGTTCTGAGAGAGAGAGCATGGATTATGACTATAGCCTGCACGAGCCACTACTCAATAGCGAGTTAGTCCGTTTGGACGCCCTACGTAATTCCTGCCCGTCAGCGGGAGGTGGGTGTAGGTGGGCGCAGGTTTGACTGGACCCGATGTGGCAGTTAGCTCGATTGGGTCGATTGAGCACCTCGTGTGCGAGTGTTGCATATCTTCATCAGAGTTTCCCCATTTGAGCATTTGGAAAGAGGCATGGTAGCTGTAGAGTGTTTCCAGCTTCTTCTTTCAGTTTTACTGCATCGGTTATCTTTTGCCTCTAGTAGTCTTAGGTGGGCAGATCGTCGGGCCTTGTGGCGATACCCACTGAGAACTCCCTTATTGCGTAGTTCTCACGCCCGTTGGGGGTTTTCCCCCTTTTGTCCTTTCTCCTCTTTATTTTGCAGAGTCTTGGCGGGTGTTGCCGTTCTGTGGTTGCTGTGCGTGGTGAGGGAGTAGCGAGCTAGATCCAGACCCATCTTTGGAGAGTAGCGGTACCCCCTTTGGAGGAGATCTTCAGTATAGTCGGTAGATTGGTATTTATTTCCTCTTTTGAGAGACTGATGTAGTGAGGATATGATGTATTGAGAGCTTGTACACTGATGTTTTATTTGAGATATCTCCCTGTTGAGCTGTGAGTTTTGTACTCGAGGTTAATGTATGATTATCATTTTTGGGAGATGGACCTTGTTGTTTTATCTTCAGTTGTACAGTGGTTGATTTTATTCTACAGCAGTTTTATCTTTTAGCTCTGATATCTGTTAGCGGTAGTTCTTTTTACAGGTAGGACGCTTTGCCTATGCGGGTTTGGCATAGGTGGCGGATCTGTTGGCGAGCCCGGGTCGCAGTTTCGACCCCGGGGCGTGACATATACCCTTGAAAATGATGAATTTTCTGCATACACCTTGAAAATGCTGTTTCTTACAAAATTCACCTTAGCTTAAAATGGAGAGTCATCCAATTCGTGGGGGAGAGTTGGCTTTATTAGAAAAGGTTCTTAAAGGAGTTTTTGAAAGTAGAAGAGCATATGTGCACGAAGTTTAAGTTTTGGCTGAAATGCAGACAACCTAATGAGTACATAAAATTTTGCACTTAAAAGTTTTAAAGCCTCTCGATAATCAGAACCTCTCTTCTACAGGGGTTAAAGTGAAGATTCTAACAAATCAAGGTGGTATCAAGGGGGATAAAGTGAGTTGCAAAATATTCAAGGTATTTTTCAGATATTTAGCATGACGTTTTTGACGGAGATATATAAAATTCAGATTTTGCAGGGATATATATGTAGACAGATAATGTTGCAGGGTAACAAATGTAAATATCTCTTCTAACTTACTCGTGGAAGGAACTTGGGATTCACAGGCAAAATGGCAGTCCTCGATGGCAAGACTCTAAGAGGGTAGTAACCCAGCATGGTCCCACGAAGACTTAATGCGGCCCTTGCACCATCTAGCAGTAAACAACAAAATTCCATCTTTTGATTAATATATACAGCTCACAAATGCCGCACAAATCTCAAGACTCAGTTAACTAACATGAAGTTAACTTACCTTCATCAGAGAACTCAACAAACGCAAACCTTAGAATCGAGTTTGGATCGCCACAAACCCGACAGTCCACAACCTTTAAAAAAAAATGTCAGGGAAATCCATATCTACTTAATGTATTTTCCTTGCGATCAAAGTATTTGATTATCAGTAAATTACAGCATCACTTCCAATAAAAATATCCTAGATGAATCAGAAAATTGAGTCCACCATAGCATACCACATATTGCAGCTTTTTAGGGTGGAAATGAAATATTTCTGACAGCACTGAACACCACAATATTTCATATTTTAGTCTGTGATAGAAGTTAGTTCTATTGTTAGAACTTAGAAAAAAAAAATTACCTCAAGCAACTGCTTCATGAATTAGTGCAAGTTCTTTGACTGATTAGGCAATAAGGCCTACATTACAGTTTACTTTTCATTGTAGAGAGTCAGCAGATTTTCCATGCCCTAGGAAAAGACTGAAGAGTTATTATTCATCCAATGATGCTTTCATAATCGATTCACTGGGACTCCAAACCTCATGGTGCACAATAAAAAGGAACCATCTTCTTAGCTTGCACATATATTCAACATGTTTTCCTTACCAGTGCAGTTAATAATCAGGTATAGAAATAATTAATAGCTTATAGCTGCAGAATAAAAGCTTATTTGTGCATTATTTTATGTATATATGTCTACAAGTTGAGTATTTTGGATAGCAACAACTTGCAATACTCATACCTTAGCTTGCCAAATAAACTAAAGAAACTCTCACAGGATTCTGCATTTCAAGCCTTCAATTAGACATAACTTTACTACGGATTTATACCTTTCCAAAAACCAAAAATTTAATCGCATTTCCATGGGAAAGCTCCCTTCATCTTTAGAGAGCCGTGACATGTGTTTTAAGATTCTGTATCATGAAAGTGACCACACAAAGGTCGCAACTACAAAAAAGTTGTACTTCAAAAAAGTTGGAATCTATATTAGTTGGTCGTTAGTTAGTTAGGCAAAACAAAAGTTCAACATAACAGAACCAAAGGCAGTTTCAGTTTTGAATTCCACATTTTTGAACTAAAGACAAGAATCTGGTAATGGGAAGTGATGCCAGTTGCCAAATGAGTTCTGATGGGTCTGCAGAAGATAGCATCTAAGATATATCTCTCAATACATCATGAACTTAGTTTTAGCTAGAAAACCAACTCATAAATGTTTTGCAAGTATAGCTTGAGAAATAATTGGACTTCTTCATTTTAAAAATGCCCGAAAACAGCATGATACCGCATAAAAGAGCTACACTAGAATCGGTACAAAAAGAGAAAACAAGTATCATACTTTCCACACTGCATTCTTTATTTCTAACTCAACCTATAGATCAAAAGCATATATAACTTCACTGCAAGTTGATTAAAGAAGTCCACATCAGTCTAACAATCTTCATATAATAACACACATGACAATTACCAATTTACCAACTAGAAATTAAAGAACATGACAATTGCCCGTGTTCATTACAGTAGCCAACCATCTCGGTTAGATTCGGATGATGCAAGCATGAGATGTTTGAGACCAACTCAATGAAGTCGTCAGATGATTGATTGGGAAGAGCATTAAAGTTTTTTTTCTTCACAGCCAGAACCTATAACATATAGACACACTTAGAGTTTGCTTTGTTCCTGTCTTGCATTTGTCAATAAATGAAAATTGATCAGTGAAAAGAGCCATGCTTAATTCAAAATATCATGAGCTTAAACTGTCCAACTAAAAGACCAAAAATCTATGCTAAGGAACTGCAAAATATGAATTATAATTTGCTTCTTTCATAGGTAAAATTATTGAAACATTATCCCTTTTCTTATATTCAACAAAATAGCGCTCTTTATGCACGGAGAATGAACCTCCTATAGTATTCGACAAAGAAAAGAATACTAATTTTTAAGCACTATATAGTAACTAAACTTCTTTAGATACTGCAACAGCAGAGGAGAATAATTCCAAAACCAATAGAGAAGCAAACCTTTTCATCGTCGAATTCAGCCCTGTAAACACGCCCAACGGACCCTTCTCCAACAAGATTGTCTACACTGAAGCTGTCGGTTGCCACTTGCAAATCAGCTATCGAATACACAGTTGCTTTTATGGGAGCCAAATCAGTTTTCTTTGCAACAGGCTTGTTCGAGGTGTCATTTTCATCAAATGACTTGTGGATTTTAGGAGGAGGTTTAAGGCTGATTGGAGCACTAATTGAATGAGATTAAGGTCAACTTTGGTGATGTAATAGAAAATAATATGAGCACTAATTGAATGCATGCCACTCTTTCTCTATCTAGGCATGCCTCCACCAGATTGATGTAATATAAAATAATCGAAGCTTCAAACAATCTATATCAAGTGGTGTAGCTAAAGATGTTTCAAAATGCAAATATTACAACTGTAGTACAGAACTAAATTCAGAATATTGATAATAAACTCTTTATGGAATATAAATACAGATAAATCAGCTGGTGCACATAAATGGTGGTCCTAAGTTTGTCTCATTCCTGAGGTACCTCTTTAAGCCCAGTAATATCTGAGAGAGTAAGGGCCCCACCAGTGCTATGTGACAGAGTAAGGACAATGCATATTTTAGTGATCCAACTAAGTTCTACCAACAGTTTTGAAGACCCATAAGAAAATGAATCTGACATCATGTATGACATTTTCCAATCTCCAACCGTGGATTTGAATTAGCTCCGTCACTTTGTTTTGTGACATGAGAAAAAATACAGCAGCTATTCTCCTATTGCTGTCTCAATTTCTCCTTACAAAATGCTGCGCGGAACTGATCTCATTTGCTGTAACTTGATTGATTAATTATGAGCTCATTTGCTGTAAATTTAGTAAGAATATTAATACTAGTTTTATTTAATAGCATATTATCTGGGTATTTCATTCCTAATCGTGTGTGTGTGTGTGTGTATATTTATATCTCATACCGAGCATGTTAATTTACAATGCTCTAAATAACATTTAACGGCTTTTCCTACGAAAGAATGGAGAATACACATGCATATCAAGGAATGACACTGGATGATTTAGGGTAATTTCAAACAGTTGTATACTTAAAAGTGGGAGAAGCAACCAAATTGAAATAAAATTTGTTTGAACTTCATTACCAAACCTGCATTTTATCTTGACAACATTTTCCAGTTTTGTTCTGAAATTGGCCCATGTAATCTCCAACCTGGTCACCTAAGAACTGACTTAATGGTCCCCAAACTACCCGATTAATTTGTCGTTAGCTACGGCTAGAAACCATGGATAGAAACCACTTCTGACACAACATCAAATAGAAATTTCGTATAGACGTTCATCATGTATTCATGTAAATAGTTTATCTCGAGATCCAGTTGCCTCTTTCTTAGAAGCTTTTGTGCCTTTACATTCTTCCCTTGAGTTCTTCTACAGGTTTTCCAAAATACTGCATTCCTTTATTTGTCGGTATAACAATTGATCTTTATCGGCATAATAAAAATGATAAAATTACTGATTTTATAGCCTACTCAACAAAGAGTAGAAAATGCTACAAGCAACTAATTTGTCATTATTTTCCAAAGAAGTTCTAGATCAAATTTTCTGAACCTCTTTAGATTTATTTTATCATCTAAGCTAGTTTTCATATCAGAAGTACCCAATACATGTAAGATGAGCTCCTCATCAACAATCACTAATTGCATCATTCCCCAACACTCCCAAATAAAATACATAGCCTAAAAAAAATAACCTACCAGATCTGGAGAAATACAAATCAGATCTCGGCAAATCTCGTTAATAATTCGCAAAATTGAGGAGAGAGATCGAACCTTTTGAATGGTCGGCGAATCAAAATAGTGAGAATCGAATCCGAGAGAGAGAGGCCGCGGCAGCGGAGCCGGAGCGCGGAACACTAACCCTAGATCGTCGTCGTCGTCGTCATCGGAGGAGGAGGAGGAGGAGGAGTTGGGGGGACCGAGCTCGGAGAGGGGGAGGAGGGAGATAAGGAGGAGAGCTCGGAGCTCGAGTTCACGCGGAAAAGAGGGAGATAAGAAGGAGAGCTCAGAGCTCGAGTTCGCGCGAGAGCTCGCGTCCACGGAGGAGGGAGATAATATTGTTCTTAGGGTTAAAATTTTGAATTTTGAAATTTTAAATTTAAAATTTAAAAATTTAAAAATTATAATTTGAAAATTAAAATATATAATTTTTAATTTTAAATTTTTAAATTTTATCTTAAAATTTAAAATTAAAATTTAAACTTTAAAATTTTAAATTTTAAATTTTAAATTTTTAAAATTTTTAATTTGAGATTTTTAAATTTTGATTTTAAAAATCAAAATCACTTCTTAAATGTTCTATTGAGCTAAATGTCCAAAACCACTTTTCAAATAATAGCCAAACAATGACATATTAAACATAAAATTATTTGTCGGTAAAAAAATAATGTTTATAATAATTGCCGCTAAATTATAATTAGATATTATTTAATAGCGGCAATTTCATAATCGTCGCTATTAAATTGCCGCAAAAGGCCTATTTTGTTGTAGTGTCACACATATACCTACATAGGAAATTGTATCCAAACTCCCCCAAAAAAAGCAACTAAATTCTTAACACTCATTGTCCTCTCTAAGAGAATACTCAATGAAGACATTTTTATCGATAAACAAGTTTTTAATTCACTTACACAGGGGCGCCTAAAAGAAAATCAGTACTTGCAGATATTTTGGGCAAGATTTTGTGTCAAATTAAATACCATCAAGTCTATTCTCATTGCTTTGTGTAATGTTAATTATCAAATCAACCCACTAAAGGCACATGCTACTTAAAAAAAAGAAACTTATCTTCATGATGCGCCATGTGGTTTCTACTTCTAAACTCCATAATTTAAAAATCACAAGGCCGCCAAGGATGATCTTTAGAAACATGTAGCATATTATCAGCACAACATCAGTAGTTTGTTGATTTAGTGCACTTTTCTGACTACCAAAAGTAAAAAATATCATCCAAGTCTCAAATTTGAATTTTTCAAAATTATTGAACTCGTAAAACATAGAAATAAATATTATAAGTACTTATACATTATATCTTCACACAAGATGCTTCAAAATCATTCCAATTTCACAAAAACTATAAATTTTAATCCAAAAACATCAAGCTTCCAAATAAAAATTGTAAAAATACTTAAAACCAAAATACATCATACTCACGTCATCAAAAAGCAATCCGGAGGTACAAAAACTATCAAAATGTAATGGATCATGAAGTTAAATAATGAAGATTGCTATATAACATAAACTTATCAAATAAACTCCAAAATTAGAAGATTGCATAATTTAAGTACCAGGGGTGGCTCTTCGAGCATCTTTTAACTATATCCAACTATATATCACCATATACCTTTCTTTTTTTTTTAAATGCATCAAAAACATGTGGTAGCTTCACACACTTACCGGACGACCGGAGTGGTAGCTCTTTCCTACATGTGGTGGTAGTTTTCACACTCCCTTTGGGATGTAACTCTTTCCACATCTTTTTATGCATACAACATTTTATTTTCCATATCACTTTCCCCCCTAAATGTGCAATCTCTAATTAGAAGATTGCGTAATTTAAGTACCAGGGGTGGCTCTTTGAGCATCTTTTAATCATATCCAACCTTATATCACCAGATATATTTTTTTTTAGATGCATCAAAAACATGTGGTAGCTTCACACACTTACCGGACGGCCGGGGTGGTAGCTCTTTCCTACATGTGGTGGTAGTTTTCACACTCCCTTTGGGATGTAACTCTTTCCACATCTTTTTATGCATATAACATTTCATTTTTCATAATCTCTCCCCCTAAATGTGCAATCCCTAATTAAAAAGTGTATAAACTAAGTTATGTCATATAGATAATTTCATTTATTATCTTCAACAGCACACAACCAAGATAGTATAAATACCTAGAGATTACTACAAGATTAACGAAAGTTGATAGAGACAAAAAATATGTATAAATTATATCTCAATATGTAGTGTATTCAATCAAAAATTATAACTAAAATAAAATCAATTATGAATTAAAACAAGTAAAGCTACCGTCTTGCTTAAAATACTAATTAATGTTGAAACCCAAAAAATAAAAGAAATATGGAAACAAATGTATAATATAAAACAAGTAATTCAACGATTAAAAAGAAAATAAAACCGATCAATGCACTACTAAGACCCCGAGAACAAGTTCTAATCCTTACTTGACATGTTAAAACGTTTAGTATCAAATTTCATATATTTTTAGATTCCGCATATCCTATAAACTATACATTAATTGCTTTTTTGTTAAAATCTCCAAAAAAATTTCCCTCTGTAGAAGAAACAAAAGCTCCGAATTAAAGTTTCTGCTTCAAAGGATCCTAAGCTCCAAACTATAGCAAAAGATTCAAACTTTTTCTTTCAAAATGCTCTAGTAGAGATTCTTATAGTTGAAAGTATATGCAAAATTCAAGTCTCACACTACACCAAATAGGCACTAGACCGACTTTCACCGATCTAGAAAACAATGCCTTGACTGACATTGCAAAAAACGGACCGAATCAAGTTAGCACTTAGTACCCCTTCAGTCTAGCTTTTGCTTCAACTTTCATCTACAATAACCTACACTAAATTATTTAACAAATGAAAAAGGTTGGAGCTTTTGCAATGTTTGGAAGTTGCAATGTGCATGCGAGCCACAAAAGCAGAAAATATTCTTAGAAAGATTTTAATAGAAATCAAGGGAGTTTTAGCAACAAAGCATTTAGTGCTTCTTCAAATAGTACAACTAAACAACACTTCAACAAAATGCACTACACCATATAACCAACCAGAATAAAAGTATAAGGTACATTTAGAGGATAAAACTGACCATATATAATTACACTACATAGAGCAATGAGAAAAGACGTATCGTCTTAGAAAGGTTTTCACTTAGTTGACCCTGTATAGTTGAATCAAAATGCTTGTTTATTGATAAAGATGTATTACTCGAGCACTCTTGTAACGTGGACAATTGAGTTTTTAGTATTAAGTATTTTAATTTATAGAATTTTTAATATAATTTCCTATGTAGGTGTATACATGAATTTTTATATTTAAAATGAGTTTAACATAACTAAGTTAGAAGTACGAAAATTAAACAACTCTTATTGAAAACTTTTTGAGATGTAATTTATTTTTTGTTTCGAGGATGAAAAATTGATTGGATGTTCAAGAACTTGATTGGTGGTATGTAAATTATGTAATGCATAATTTAATTAATTGAGATTGTGGCATAATGTTTGTGCAAATTTATCTAAAGAGAGTTTGTATAACGATTATGGCAGGAAGAATATTTAGAAGCCGATTCAAGAAATTTATGTCAATTGATGTTTAGAGGAGCCTAATTTGGATGGTTAAGAATTTGATTGTTGGTATGTAAACTATGTTATGCACGGAAAGCGTACTAAAGAATTTTGAAATTGAGAAAAAAATAATAATTGCTTACAAGGAATAGTTCCATCTAAGTAGTGAGGTGCTTGATCAATTGAATTTGAGGATGAAACTTACTTTGGTGCGTGTAGGTGATTAGTGATGTGGTACTATGTACTTAATGTTGGTGATAAAATTTTCCTTCTAAATGAAGCTGTGAATTTTTGTTCATTAATTGAACAGATTGAATAGTAAATTTGATCGACAACAAATATGTTTCTAACAAATTTATTGTATATTTCACACTAGGAAGAGTATAGGAAAGTTGATTGGGCCAATTGCTTTTCTAGAGGAGCCCAGTTCAAATGTTCAAGAATTTGCTTGCCGATATGTTAATTATGTTATCATCCAAAAACATGATCGTGAGTTCTTGGACAATTGAGATAATAAAAAATTACTTCTAATGGATATTTTCACCTAACTATTGAGGACTTCAATCAATTGAATTTGAGGATGAAATTTACTTTACGATAGGTAGGTAACCTACAATGTGATACCATGTAACGATGTCGAAAATCAATTCTTTTCAAGTTGAACTATAGGATTATTTAATTGACCCAAATATGTATAACTAGCTACTATACTTATTTGGGAGAGCAAAATGAAATATCAGGCGACAAAAGCAAAACTACTGCATAACAAGTATCAAAAGAATGCCGAGAGATACATGATCTTTTTTCCAGATTGCAGGGTGTATTGCATTTCAACAATGTGCTGTTAAGCAACGATATTTAAAAAAACACTAACTATTTTCTCATTAAAATCGTCTCATCTCTTGTTAAAAACTTTTTAAACAAGATTTTCTAATTTTCGAACATAGCAATAGATACAAACTCTTTTGTGCAATGTTAATTATCAAATCTACCCGCTGAAAGCACATCCTACTTAAAAAAATAAATTTATCTTCATGTTGTTTCTATTCTTAAACTCCATAATTTAAAAATTGCAAGGCCGCCAAGGATGGTGTTTAGAAACAAGTAGCATATTTTTCGCACAAAATCAGTTTGTTAATCTAGTGTTCCTTTCTTATTACTAAAAAATGTAAAATATCAGATACCTTTAGTTTATATTACCTAACTAGACTTCCCGAACCAGGAAACAATAATTTCTCCAAGAAAATATAATTTATATTTCAACAGTAAACAAACAATATCTCCTCAAGAATCTATTTAATATACAATAGTGATTCTACTTTTAAATCATTAACTTAAAAATTGAATAAAAAAAATGTAACCCCGTTTCTTGATCTGCCTGATTTCGAACCTCAGTCGATCATTTTACCAAATTTTTTTGGTCAAAATTGAATCCTAAAACTCTTCCAGAACTCCCACATAGAGGTAAAAATTGAACAAAACAAATTAAATATATTAAAGAAATCTTCCACGCAAGAATCAAACTCAACTACCAAATTTTGGAAAAATAAAATCTAATCTCTCCAAGAACCGTCGAACATTGGGAAAACCACAAATCAGTAATCAAATTCGGACTAAACTCTAAAAGCCCCACAAATGGGCGAAAATTGAAATAAGTAAAGAAAATAATTACAAATCTGCCGGGCAAGGATCAAATTCCAATACAAAATTCAAATTAAACACTAGTAAAACCCTCCAAGAAGCGTCCAAAACCATACCAGATCTTGCAAAAATTGAAGAAAAATTCAAAGAAAACAGCGAATCTTTCCCACAGAAGCTGAATCAAAGGTGAGAACGGATTTTGGGGGTAGGGGGAATTACAGGTGTATTCTTTTCTGGAGACGGTGTGGAGGAGGTGGAAGTCGAGGAAGTGTCTTCCCTGGAGCTTCTGGGCGAGCTCGACGATGCTACGCTCCGAGAGGCACACGCTCGACCGTGTCCGTCGCCTTGCACCCCAATCCCAAGCTTCTACGAAGAAGGAACCGGAGGAGGAGAGCGAACCGAAACGAGAGAGACGAGTGGATGCGTTTCGGGGTTCGCGTGTTAAGGTGGGTTCTTGAAAAGGAGACCCGTCTCGTCGAATTGGCCCGGGCTAGAATTGATTCGGCCTCTTTAGTGTGCTTGGTTTATAATGGGTCAAAAATCTAAACCCGTTAATTTCAATCCGTATACTTACTAATTATTTTTATACAAAAAATTATGAGTAAAATAAAAAGATACACATAATGAAACTTAAAATATAAATTTAATTTTGAATTTAAATAATTATTGATTTGATATATCTATTTTTAACTCATTTTATTCATCAAATATATAATTTTTATCTATTTATTTATTTATTTATTTTGTAAATTATTTAGAATATTTTTTATTTTATTAAGAATTTCTTGCGACTCCAATTTTTTTAAATTGTAAATTTTAATTTTTGCATAAATAATTAAAAGTTTAAAAAGTTTAATTATTTTTAACCATAATATAATTTTTTAATAGTTAGAAAAAATTTAGAATTTTTATATTTTTTTAAAGAAAAAAGAATTTAAAAACTTAAAAAAAAATACCTCAATTGGACCGCCGGAATTGGACCGAGATTGAAACGAACCGGATCATGGAGAAATTCCCGTTCGGACCAGGTCAAACCTTAATCGAAGCAGGCTGGGAACGGGATCGGGCCGGGCAGGAGTCGGACCCATTTAGGTCCGTGAAAATGTAGCTTACTGTATAACAATCATTTAAATTTTTTTTTGGATATAAATTTTGAATTAAAATTTTAAAAAATAATTAAATTTAATAGAAATTAACTTTTAATTTTTTAATTAAATAAAAATTTAAATTTTGATGCATTTAATTTTAAAACACATACTTACATTTGGATTCATCCGAATTCAAAAAAAATAACAAAATAATTAATATATATTAGAAAAATATAACTATATAATTATTATATGCGCAGTCATATAAATTTAAATTCAAATAGAATATATATTTTATAATAAATATAGTAAATAAATTTACTTTTTAAACAAAATAAATTTAATAATAATTTTTTGAATAAATATGATGTACAAATTTATATTGATCGAAGATAACTACTAAAATATATATATAAAATTTTTTAAAAGATATATTAGTAAATAATATAAAAAATAATGCTACGCAAGAATTAATGAAAATATTGTGCTCATGAGAGAGCCCATATTTAAAATATATATACAAACTTTTCATTTTAAATATATGCAAAAAATATATATTTAAAAAAAAAATTATATTTTATTCGAATGAAATCTTAATTTAATTTTTTCAGTCATGTCCAAAAAAAATGTTAAAATTTTGTTAATGTTTAAAACTTTTATTCTAATAATTATTTATTTTTTAAATTGTAAAAATTAAATTTTTGTATAAATAATTATTTAAGACTGAGTTTACCCGGGTAGTCTTAAATAATTGGAGCTGGGCCAAATTCGGCCTTTTAAGGCACTTTCTTGTTTAGGTAACGTCAAAAATAATAACTCTCATCAACAACCCCAAATTGGAAAGTTTTACTATTGCGACCGAAAATATATATGGATAATAATTTTTTTTTCTTTTTTGATATTATAACAATATATTTAAATTTGATGTAAATATCTTTTTGATAAAATTTAATATCATTTTTTTTTTGTCTCTTGTGCCTTCATGCTTTTATTAATTAGATTATTAGAAAATAATAAAAATTAGAATAAAAAATAAAAATTTAAATTTCAGATATCTATTTAAAATTTGCGCTATATAGTTTACATGTTTAATACAGGATTATATAATTTAAATTTAAATTATATAAGATTAAATTCATAATTTTTTATAATTTTAAATTCATAAATTTGAACTAAAAAAAATAAATTCATCAGCTGTATTTTATTAAAATATATAAATTATATCTTAGTTTAAATTTACATTTGAATATTTAGATATGATGTTTGAATTTAGATTTAAATTTAATTATAAATATTTATTTAATTTTAATATTATTTGATTTAACTTTTTTTTTGCCTGAAATTCAAAGTTGAAATTTAATTATGCAATTTTAATTTTAATTTTAATTTAAAAATTTTAAATTAAAATTTTAGTTTAAATTGTGAGTTAAATTTAGTTTTAGATATTAAATTTGAATTAAAGTGTCAAATTAAATTAGAAATTATATTTAAATTTAAGAATCAATCTCAAAATATAAATTTAATTTTGAATTTAATTTTTTAATTTAAACAATTCTTGATTTGATATATCAATTTTTAAATCATTTTTTAAATCTATTTATGAATCATTTTAAATTGTAAATTTTAATTTTTTGTTTAAATAATTATATTTTTTTAAATGTTTACCTTTTAAGTATATTCAATTTAATCATTCATATTTAAATTATATAAGATTAGATTCATACTTTCTAATAAATTTAAGTTCATAAATTTGAATACAAAAAAATCAAGCTGCCATAATTTATTAAAAAAATATAAATCATATCTTAATTTAAATATTTTGATATGTTTTTCGCATTAAGACAAAAGCAAGATGTAAGTATATGTTTTAAAATAAATGTATCAAGATTTTAATTCATATTTAATTTAAAAACTAAAATATAATTTTCATCCAATTTAATATATTAATTCAATATGATTTCTTAATTTAAATATGAAAACTGGTACGGCTCAGCTCCGTCCGGATCGGACTGGACCTACATATTTAATATAGAAACCGAGCAGGTTCCATCCGGCCCGGCTTATTCTGAATAAACAGGCCGGTTTGGGCCTACAGAATCTGGGCCCAAGAGAGTCCATATTATAAATTTTTTAAACTTTTATTTAAATACTTTTAAATTTTATTTGTTTTTTGTTTAAAAAAATAAAAATTGAAAATTTTCAATTAAATTTTATTTTTTTAACCATTTTTAATAGTTAATCTTTTAGATTTTTAAATATAAATTTTTTTAAAACCTAAAAAAAACCTCTACGCCAGAATGGGCCCGGCCCGGATCGGTACGGCCTGTTCTAGGATAATGGTTCATATTTTCAATTCGGGCGGGGTCGGACCAGATTCGGCCCGGCTCGGCCCTCAAATGATAAGTAGCTCTCTGAGTATGGTCACCATCGTAAGCTCACCCTTATTCATAAAGTTGAATGATTTGATCAAAAATAATTTATTTTTGGGTCGTGGCCTAAACAATTGGCGGTGCTAATTACACCCAAAGCCCAGAGTGCGTGCAAACACCAGAATCATCATGTAGAGAATTTAACATTCAAATGAAAAAACAAAGCTAACTGACAGAATTAAAAGTGAGGAAATGAACCATTTCAACACTGGGAGGTTCAAAAATTGAAAGCTCTGCTAGTTCCCTTTCAGCAACAACAAGATCTTCCTTAATCCATCATCAAGCTCCCAGCTACTGTCCAAATCCATCATCATATATTAGATGGTCACTGAGCTTAATTTCCAGTAGTCCTCTCATAATCCTAGTGAATCATCTTGTGACGCCCCCAATAGTCCCACATCGGATGTGGATGGATTTATGATGGGTTTATATAAGACTTGGACACTAGTAATAATAACTGGACTTAAGCATTTTGGGCTGTGGTTTGGGCCCAACAAGTTATTATTGCTAGTGGGCCGGGTCGTTACATTTGGTATCAGAGCCAATAACCAGCCGGAAGTGTGTGATAAGTCTCGGCTGAGCCTGGGTCTAGATGACAGGGCTAGCGAGACGAGTCGCACATCGCCTGGTGATCTTGGGCTTGTGTGTGTTTGGGCTGACAAGGACGTCAGGCCTAAACGGGGGGAGTCTGTGACGCCCCCAATAGTCCCACATCGGATGTGGATGGATTTATGATTGGGTTTATATGAGACTTGGACACTAGTAATAATAACTGGGCTTAAGCATTTTGGGCTGTGGTTTGGGCCCAACAAGTTATTATTGCTAGTGGGCCGGGTCGTTACACATCTTCTTCACAAGCAGCGCCAACGTACCTCATGGAAAAAATACTTAGCCTGAAAGATCCTTTACCCATTATATCTCACAACTGCACCCTTACTTTTCTCAATTCAACCGGTGGCGTCCTGTAAGGTGCTTTGGAATTGGTGTAGTTCCAAGAACCAAGCTTTATCTCTCTATCTAGCGGTATCAAAGTCAACTCTGATGGAAACATCCATAAATCCAGGAACTTAGAAACTACAGGTATGTAATCATGTCCTGGTACCGCCGTAGGCACCACTACTCCAATCGTCAGGAACGCCACAATCCTTCAATGATGCTCCCCGAAGTCCAATCGTAGGAGATGATGAAAAAGCTCCCCAAAGTCCTTAAATGATGCTCAAGAGGGTGAGGAAGGTGGAGAGGTGCTCTACTGAAGCTCCCAAAAATCTGAGTTCCAAAAAACTGTAAAATGAAAGAGAGGATCCCTTTTTATAGTCAAAGAAAATTCCAGTTTTCGAATTTTGGGTACACTTTCAGACGCCCAAAACTCCCCACGATCAACGTCCCAAGAACGCCCGAATCAACCTGGACCGTCCGATGCTGCCACGTGTCGCCCGATCCGCGCCGCACCCTCGGTCAACTGGCCAACCAATCACGTCGCGCCACGAGTCCCGCTCCAGCCAACCAGCGCCCGACCACGCAATCCGCTCTGGCCAACCAGACGCCGCCACGTGTCCAACCCTATCCAATGGGAGACTGACGGCGCAATCGGCTTCGTTTAATCAGGGGCTGACACGTGGCACTCCTTATCCAATCCGCGGCCGCGCCGCTCCACCAATCCACCAATCAGAGGCTGCCACGTGGCGCCCGCTTGCCCGCACGCCTGCCTGCGCTCCGACGCCTGCTCGCGTTGTTGCCCGCGACTGCCCCACGCCTGCCCGTGGCTGCGCCGCCGCGCTCCGGCACCTGCCCGCGGCCGCCGGCGCCTGCCCGGCCTGCCCGAGCTATAGTAAAAGTGCCCAATTATGTTTTTGGGCTTCCGGGTCCAGAAAAATACATCCAAATAGCCAATTTTGATCCTTTTTCCGCGCTGAATCTAAATCTGTTGTCTATTTTGCGCGAAACCACTTCTATTTTTCGTCAAAGGCATCCACATAGGTGTTTGTGATTCATTTTTCGCGCTGAGTCTATTTCCCGCGTCCGCTTCGCGCGCAAACACCTCCATCACACAAAATAGGCCTCCAGAAGCTACTGACCATGCTGCTAACATCCACAGAGATCCGGGTCATCACATTCTCCGTCGGTCAGTAGCTTCGAGGAGATGCCTGCACTTTGTAGTGGTGGAGAAAAAGTCAACACCGTTGCTGGTGTCTGGAATCATACTCTCGGGTAGGCTGCTGGGTAATACACTTCCTAGCTGCATCAACAATAATGACCCTATCTCAGCTCGCACTGTGGTGGGGAGTGTAGTTTCTCCCTACAAATAACACCATGATCCGATCGCCTCATCTGCTGTTGCTACGGATGCCTCTGCTGTAGAGTTCTATAAGACCTCGGCCTCAGCTAAAACCTTGGCTTCGACCCGAAAAACGTGGAGGTTGCTGGTAATGGGTCTGGCTTCCGTCAAACGGTGCTGGGCGTCTCTATCCAAAGTGGCCCCTGGCACTAAGTCCCTCCCTATCAGGACAGTGGCTCCCTGCTCTAACATCCTGCAGACTCCAACTACTAGGTCCTCCTGATCCAAAGTCTCTCTCTCTCTGCTGCCAAAATGCCTCAAATAACCTACTAATCTGGGCTCATGTCTTTAGGACCTCATCACGCCCAGTCTATCTATACACAATCGGTTCCAGCTCCTTAGTCCGTACACAGCGTGCCTACGTCGATGCTCGACGTCTCGGAGGCAATGTGATCAGCTGCAACCAAAGAAGTAGGTCATCGAAACACAAAACACTCGACCCACTCTAAAGCATTATGTTGTCTGCAGCCAACATGTGACACCCCCAGAATTTGAATTAGTCCTATATATAAATGATATAATAGGACTAAATCTCTCAACCCGGCTATAGCATTTTGGATGGTAGCAAGATCCAAGAGGTTGTGAGAGTTAAGCGTGCTAGAGCTAGAGTAGTTCTAGGATGGGTGACTGTGACGCCCCCAATAGTCCCACATCGGATGTGGATGGAATTGTCATTGGATTTATAGAAGACATAGACACTAGTAATAATAACTGGGCTTAAGCATTTTGGGCTGTGATTTGGGCCCAACAAGTTATTATTGCTAGTGGGCCGGGTCGTTACATTTGGTATCAGAGCCAATAACCAGTCGGAAGTGTGCGGCGAGTCTCGGCTGAGCCTGGGTCTAGATGACAAGGCTAGCGAGACGAGTCTCACATCGCCTGGTGATCTTGGGCTGCTGTGTGTGTGTGTTTGGGCTGACGAGGACGTCAGGCCTAAACGGGGGGAGTCTGTGACGCCCCCAATAGTCCCACATCGGATGTGGATGGAATTGTCATTGGATTTATAGAAGACATAGACACTAGTAATAATAACTGGGCTTAAGCATTTTGGGCTGTGATTTGGGCCCAACAAGTTATTATTGCTAGTGGGCCGGGTCGTTACAGTGACCCCCTGGGAAGTGGGGCGTCACACAACATAATCACTTTAGGATACATGACATGTTGATCACTCACCCTATTCCTTCGGGAGAGTTACAAAACCCAATCTGGACTCTCGCTACAGTTCTCGTATCTCACGTAAGTCATCCTATGGTCCAACCTGAGCCTTGGGTTACTAAGCCTCCTTGACCTATAACCTAAGCTCTGATACCACGCTAATCTGTCACGCTCCAGAGTCAAAAATACGATCCGGACTCGCCGACAGATCCGCCGCCTATACAGGAATTCCCGTATAGGCGAAGCGCCTAACATGCAAAACATCTCTAGCAATAATGTATCAGAGCTGACAAGAAAATAACACTACTATCATACCTATCCAATAGCACAAATTAAGTCCAAAAAGAGGGTACCTCTACTTGTCTCAGAAGCCTTGTAGGGATCTATCACGCAACACCGGGTAACCTCTACCTGTCTCAGAAGCTCTGGTAGGGATCTATCATGCAACACCCTTACCTCGATCAGAAGTCGAACCAGGCAGACAGAAAAGCTGAGTATCTGACAAAACAATCACCACAGCGGGTGTGAGAACTATATCCATCAGTAGTTCTCAGTGGATACCGTCTCTAAGACAAACGGCCTACCCACTAAGTCCACTGGAGGCAAAAGTAGCAAATAAACTGAAAAAGGTATAAAACCGGGATAATAATACAGTAGCTACAATGCCTCTAACTAATATGCTCAAAGGGATAACCGAAAGGTGTAATAATAAGCTTGCTCATTGACTCAGAGTAACAACATAGAGTGATAGTACATAAACCACAGACTCAGAATAATCAAAAGGAACGACAGCATACAGTCGCTCGCTTGCCTCAGAATACTCAAAGAAGGAACACATGTCCTCACTCACTCATAATAACCAAAGGAAATGACAATGTGCAATCACTCACTCATATAACTCTTAATCGACCCAATCTCAATGACTGCCACATTAGGTCTAGTCAAGTCTGCGCTCCCTAAGAAGGAAAGGAGCCCAACAAGCCGGGGTCCTCACTCAGCCATTCTCGAATCCTAACCACCCGAGTGGACTGCTCAGCCGCAGGCTACCATCAAAGGGACCCCCAGGGATACAACCTCAAGTTTTGATCGCCACACAGCGCCCACTGTGGATCATCAATCTCAACCCTAGACAGCTCTACTGCTCAAGGTATCCGCCACTACAGTGGCTTGTCGGGTGATACATAATGCTCAATAAATAACCCAACGGTAACTCCACAGCCACTATGGGAGGCATCACTATAACTCCCAAATCCAACACCCAACACAAGCAATGCTAAAATTGGCGCTGATCTCAGTCTCATCATCCGTTCGTCAAGCTCTGCTGACACTGCCCAGTCCAAGAAGCTCCGCACCTCAACAATAAATGTCGATCTCGGCCAATCTCAAATAGCATCCACTTTGGCCGGATTCCACAGCCGCTCCTACGGTTAGAATAATGTGGTCCAAGAAGGTATGCTCCCGAAGCTAATACTTGTACCTCAACCACTTGGCATACAGCTTCCTTCTCACAAACACTGTAGCACTATCCACAAGTGATCCTCAAGATCCAAGTCACTCTGGGAGTCAATCCAATATCTATGCAAAACACTTTTACCAATCGTACAAGTACAGCTGGAACACACAATTCCACAAAATCATAAAGGCAGCAGGGCATTAGTCAATCCACTTGGCCTCACTAAGAGTGCATAATGCCCATACCGTGTCCTGAACACCATCTTGGCAAAATCCTCAGCTGCAAGATTACAAGCTGATACATGCCTCACAGAAGAACAACTACCGGAGTATAACTCAATCAATGGCCCTAAATAAAACCCGGACCTGCTAGTGCTCCAACCACAAAAGAACCCCTCACAGTCGTGTACCAACGACGTGGCATCACCACCGTACATCAACGGCGTGACACTAGGTCCAACAGACCCCTCGATCCATCAGATCCTGCGATTGTGCCATCAGCTCTCTCTGCTCTACAGGTGATATCCAATAAGGTGCTGTCAAGGTTGACGCGGTTCCCAAAACCACGTCAAACGCAATCTCAAACTCCCTAACTGGCGGCATCAACATCAGCTCAGGTGGACTTACACCCGGGGTCCCACGGGCAAAAGGGATATCCTTGAGTCCCGGTGCCGCCGTAGGCACCTCTCACACTGTCACTGTAACCTGTGTGCTCTGATTGTCTCTACAAACAAGCCTCTTCTTGTCTGCCTCGCAGAAGATCAAAGTCCTCTCTCTCCGCAGTCAAACATCCGATGGCACTGTGCAACCAATCTCAGGCACTGGGTCAAATCACCAACTACCATAATACCAATAAATTTGCAGGTATAACTCGTGACCTCAACTGCACTGGACATGATCACAGCCTCATCCACATGCATACACTGACAGGAAACCTGTACCTCTAGTGCACGGGGCAACGACTCTGCCTCTAGTCCCATGCAGGAATGCACAAAGCTCTGACTTAGGACTGCTGTAATGGAAACCACACCCGCGACAATCTGATCCACTGTCGTGGTGCCCTCCATCAGGCAGCACAGACTCATCCGCTCGATGTAAGAGGTCGTCGCTCAGTCTGCTCGTCATCAAAGCCCAGTCTGCCAACAAAAATATCTATACCAATCACATAGGGAACACGACCTCTGCCTCTGATTGTCTCAGAAGTCCACTTCCAGGGAAAGGAAATCGGGAATGTCTCTTACCGGCATATCTGTCCTCCATCACCTAGCGCCAAGCGCCTCTATCCAGAACTCACCTCTGGCAGTAGATCCCTATCCAAAAGGAATTGTAGCGCCACGCTCCACTCAAGTCTACTCCATCGAGGCATCCATAATCCAAAACGGAGGAACCGAATAAACTGAAAGGTATTCCTGGCGGAATCCACCTCCCAGTTACACATATCCTATGCGCCTCGTCCCTCAAAACCTGGAGCGCGCAGTTCAACAACGGCATAAACTCTCTGAACACAATGAGGCTCTCAAGTAGTCTCTCCAATCACCACCCAACACGACTCTGCCTCCCAAAGCCTCCAAACTCAATCCTACGATTCGGGGGTGGTTCATCTGCCGAAACTGCTCAAACCTGATCGATAATGTCCCACCGCTCGTCAGCTGTCAGCCTATCCACCCTGCCTCGGTGCCTCTGCACTAATCGTCGGCACGGAGGGGGCTACTTGCTCCATCGGCGCCACTGAAATCGCTGCCACTGAAGATACTACAACCGGGTGGTCTCAGGAGGAAAGCACTGTCGGGCTGCCCGCTGCTTCGACAACTGTGTCACCCAAACCAGCAGCCCACTCCGCCGCTGATATACCTCTGACAATCCTGTCATCTGGGTCCGGAGCTCTTCTGACCTCAATCCGGGTATCCGGCCCAAATCTAACCACTCGAGTTCCACAGCTACGACCGGGTGCACACGGGTCAAAACCAGCATCGGGGAGACGCCGCTCACCACGACAAAAACCACAAACAGCCCACAACAATCACTCGACCCAATACAGCGAAAGTCTAGAGCCTGTCACTCATTCCACAGCATTATGTTGTCTGCAGCCAACATAATCACTTAGGAGAATAAACATGCCGATCACTCATCCCATCCCTTGGAGAGGTATAAAACTCAATCAGGACTCTCGCTAAAAATCACGACTCTCACGAAGTCATCCTAGGGTCCAACCACAAAGCCTAGGGTTTCTAAAGTCCACAATGACCTACATCTTAGGCTCTGATACCACTCTAATCTGTCACGCCCCGGAATCGAAACTGCGACCCGGGCTCGCCAACAGATCCGCCGCCTATATAGAACCCCACATAGGCAAAGCGTCCAACCTGCAAAGAAAAACTACTACAGCTAAACAGATATCAGAGCTAAAAATAAAAAGCTGTAAAACTCTATCAAACACTGTACAACTGGAAATAAAGATACAATATCCACCTCCCAAACATGATCAAATACAAAATCCTCAGATACAAAACCCAGAACTCAACAGGGAGGTTAACCTGAAATAAAACATCAGTGTACAGGTTCTCAGTACAAGTCATATTCTCACTATAATAATCTCTCAAAAGCAGAAATAAAACTAATCCACAACTGTACTACAAATCTCCAAGGTGGGGTACAGCTACTCTCCAAAGACAGGTAGGGATCTAGCTCGCGACTCTCTCACCTCGAACAGCAACAGCAGAATCAGCATCTCCCACAGATGACTCTGCAAAATAAATGAGAGGAAAGAAAAAAAGGGAGAGAACCCCCAACGGGTGTGAGAACTACATCAACACGTAGTTCTCAGTGGGTACCGCCACTAAGCCCGACGGTCCTGCCCCACTAAGTCTACTAGAGGCATAAGATAACAATGTAGTAAAAACTGAACAAGAAAGGCTGGAGATACTCTACAGCTACCCATGCCTCTATCTAAATGCTCAATGGGTGGTACAGATGGAGGTATATGCAACTACTCGCACCCAAGGTGCTCAATCGACCCAATCGAACTGACTGCCTCATAGGGTCCAGCCAAACCTACGCCTACCTACTGCCGTTACATCCAAGGCGGACCGGACTTACTTAGGGTGTCCGTGACTGCCAAAACTGGCCCAGCCAGAGGGACTGCGTCGACAAGTCGCGATACAAAAGTAACAGGCCCACTCCGGACGGGGCACTCGAGGGGCGCGACCCCACTGAGGAAAAAGGTATCCGCGCACTCTGTCAAGCTCAAAGTGGCTCCTGCAGGCTATAGTCAAAATCCCACGCTCACTCTCAGAACGGAAGGACTCAGGATCCTCAAACATCTCGCACAACGGTCGGAGTACTCTCGACGACTCAGCTGATCAGCTCTCTCGAATCTTGAGACACTAGCAAACTCTACCAACTCGTGGGACAAAACACACTGGCTGAAAATACTCCACAACCAGGATCGACCCACAACTCAGGGCTAACAAAACTGGTCGGACAACACTCAACGACCCGGGACCCACCGTCAACCCCTAACGGTTCCCAACAACACTGACCGGAAGATACTCGACGGCTCGGGACCACCGTCTACCCAAACGGCTCCCCACGACACTAGCACAATCTAAACTCAGCTACCAGACTCCACTCCGATCCCTTTTTATAGTCAAAGAAAATTCCAGTTTTCGAATTTTGGGTACACTTTCGGACGCCCAAAACTCCCCACGATCAACGTCCCAAGAATGCCCGAATCAACGTCCCAAGAATTCCAGTTTTGATTTTCTATTAAAGAAGAAAGAACAAAATTTCCTCTGAGTTTTGGTCTTTAGCGAGTTGAGTAATCCTTTTCGCCTCACCAAGAGCAATCCTCCTATGCCTCCACTTAGTGAGAGCTGTTTTGAGATCCTAGACTACTAGCCTTTTTGGCAGGTAAGATGGCCAACTCAGCCAACAGGAGGTCTAATATAGAAGGCTGAGATGAAGTACCAAATAGTTAATGGTACATTGACCTAAACTACAGTAGGAATCCCTGTAATAAGCGATTTCATATGCGCTGATGGCACAGTTATTAAGGATAAAATATTCTAGCAGTCACAAGCTCCATACTGACAATTTGAAGGAGACGATTAAAAATAATAATAATACCAAGTACAAAATTCTCCTTGTAGCAGCTGAATTATCATAAATAAGTTTACATACAACATAAGGATATGCAGCTTGAAATGTTTTGAAGTGCTAATCTGCTGCCACAGTCAATCCTGTTAATAACGGGAGAGTCATGTAACTTCACAAGTTCAAGAAAAATTCAAGTACAGATTCATGGCTAAATATCACTGTTTGCACATGGACCCATTGGCATATAGAAACATCTTAATTGAGGTCTGTGCCGATGGGTGCCAGCATGCCGTGCCATCCTGATGGCACATTGGCACACACATATGAAAGTGCCAGTGGCACGGCAAAGCACTTGCTGGAAAAAACTTCAACTCAATAAGCTAACCTTCTAATGAAGCCAGAGATCGCAAGACCAAGGTATAATATGGCGGCATTCGAAAATGATATATAAGTGCTACAGACCAGATTTTAGCAAGAGGCTGCAGAACGTTCCAGCAGTTATCAAAAAGAGAAACAAGGATCTTTCTTCTCTTTATAACATGAAATAAGAGAATGTTTTAGCAGGGCATAATGCTTGCACTAAAATGTCCTGCCAACTGAGGAAATCTTAAATGATATATTAGCTTGTTAGAATGGCACTCATACACTTCAATGATCTTAAAGCTTTTTTAAGGCCAAGCTAATCCAGACTATTTTAGTTGAATATAGCACCCTAAGTTGGAAAAACAAGAAAGGGTGACAAAAGTTGCTTATTTCTTTATTAGAATTACTAAATAATAGCTCAATTATCTTCTTTTAGCATCCCAATGTTATAAATCAAAACCTAAATTATTTACCATGACATCTTCAATATTCAAGTAATAATGTAGGTATGAAAGGGAAATACATTTCTTCACAGTAGATATGATAAAAATTTACTATAATAGACATTGTCATGATGAAAGAAGAAGAGTATAAAAGCAAGAAAGTTTTCATTAGTTAATTTCAAACTGCATAAGTAAGAATCTTGTTTGCCGACCGTGGCCTTTTCCAAGAAATTTAAAGAAATTATGCACCTACTACACAAATATGTGAGTTAACAGGATTCTCTTATGTGACTTTTATGAATATCTTTTAAAAGCTAAGGCATTTAAGGTTGCAAAAACCTTTATATTGCATGATAAAACTTAAAAAGTATATGTGTATATGCATGTGTGTGTATATATAGTAGGGCTATCATATTTTTATGAGTACAAAGGCTTTCGTACTCATAAGCCGTTTTCAATAATTGAGCTTCCAAATTAATAATCCATATCATTAAAAATGATTTAGAACATTTGAAACTTCTAAAAAATAAATTTCATAATTTTTAAAAGAATAATAAAGTCCATCAAGTGGGTGTAAAATAAACGGTCAAAAACGAATAACCTTCTAAAAATAGAAAATCGAATTCTTTCTTCAATTTAACATTAGAGTTATTGATCTTTATCTAGATAATGAATAAAATTTCTACAGAAATTCAACTGATTTCAAATTTTTTATATCGTTA